>VZQC01015242.1:76934-94782 GCA_009823505.1 Rhizomys pruinosus | reverse complement strand
ATAGACATGAACCTTTTCGTCAAAACCCTTGCAATTCAAATCTTAAAACGAACTATGGAAAAGATTTGTGGGTTCCTAAACAGGATAAAATGTCACCAACTTAACGGCTGAAAAAAAAGATAACAGCTTTGCGATTGATTAGGATGTACCAGAAAGTGCAACTGAAAGGTTGACCCATCTGGTGAACATCGAAAGGAAGAAAGCCTCAATGCCATAAACATCGAACCCCCTGTGGATCCTACATGTAACACTATTTATAAGAGAACCTAATGGAAACTTACCTTCTAGGGTGCCGCAAAGGTTTTGATATGAGAGAACTTTTTTTCTTTCTTGACTCCCCCCCAGAACAGGAGAAATATGACGATGATGGGTTTGCTCTCCAACTGTAAATTGAGACAACTAATTTAGAGGTAATCTCTTATAAACCGGTAAACTGCCTTCTTTAATTGACTAATAGACATAAGAACTGTGGAAAGATTATTCTCTGTCCAGAAACAAATATAATACTAAAGTCCTTAAACTATGCACTTAAACAAAATAAACTAATACAGGAGCTCTGACAAAGCAGTAATGATTATTCTACCAGGGAGGTGTTGGCCAGGGGATCTAAGGTCCCAAAAAAGGTAAAGGGCTCCTGGCCTCTAAACTGGGATACCCCTGCAAGAAGAGAGGCGATAAGGCCCTGCTGGCCGAAGACCTGACGTTAACATGGGAAGATATGTATTGAGACCACAATGCAAGTGTACAGATGGCATCTGGAACACCAGAGAGTGTAACCAAAGGCCACTAAACCGATGAAGCAAATACGGGTCTCCTTGAGTCAAGCAAGAATCCACCGTCAGCACCAGCGTACACCTCACCTGCCTGGAAATACTGTGCAGCATAGGCAGCCATATACCTGTATAACCCAAAGCTAATTGGCTATTAGACCTCTCCTTGGAGGAAATACCCATGGCTGATGCCGACAAGCTTACATCCTATACAGGTTAGGAGATATCAGATAAGCCCCATTAAGACCCTGTCATATTTACAGAAAAAAATTAAGTCATGGATCAACAAATCATCTAAACATATGTGTCCTATACCAAATAACCTACCATAACTATTGTGCTGTTTAAATAGACCATTGTATCTAATTCTTGTGCTGTCATTAGTCGGATCAAAAGGCTATTCCTTGACAAACTGTCAGCCCCATGAAAAGAAACAGCCAGATTGACCAGAGTACCAGACAACAGCTCCAGAGAGAATGGACCTGTTTGTGCTTCTCGAAATCCACCGTGCCCCGTTTCAAGCCGTAGGGAATATCGGGGAAGTGGGGCAGGGTAGAGTGTAAGGGCTGTGAGTGGGGTTGAATGGTGAAACTACAGCAATTATCCTGGACACTAGTCTTGCTTGACTCAACTTGATTGAACATCCTACCCCCCCCCTCGTGGAAGGTGGGGCTGTGGGGGTTTTGGGCACAACAGCCCGTGCCGATTTGGTTTTACATTAAAGGATGCTTGTACTCATGGATTAATCACATAGCTAAAAAAGAAAAAAACTGAGAGAAATATGCAGGACAGTTTTGGCAAAAATGCATGATCTCGGTTTGGGGTGGGGTTGGGGAGGGGGGAGCCAGGCGTAGTGGTGCATGCCTTTAATCCTAGCACTTGGGAGGCAGAGGCAGGCAGATCTTTGTGAGTTCAAGGCCAGCCTGGTCTACAGAGTGAGTTCCAGGACAGCTGGGGCTACAGAGAGACCCTGTCTCGAAAAGACAAAAAATAAAAATAAAAATAAAAAAAAAGATATCAAAATCTAAAATAATTCCTTAAAAATAAGTAAATAAGTAAATGTTACATAAGCAAAGTTGAAACCAAAATAGTCACCTTTAAAAATCTACTAACTATGGCCTGGAGAGATGGCCTAGCATTTAAGAGCACTGACTGCTCTTGCAGAGGACCTGGGTTCAATCCCCAGCACCCACATGGCAGCTGAGAACCATCTGTAACTCCAATTCCAGGAGAACTTCAATTCCAGGGGAATCCAACACCCTCTTCTGACCTCCACGGCATTGCACGACAAGGGTGCACAAACCTGCATGCAGACAGTACATTCATACACATAAAATAAATTAATTAATTTTTAAAAATCTACTAACTACACCATACAAGAAGCAAAATTGTAAAATAATTTTATCCAAAAACAGGTCAAAACAATGATTAAACTTTAAACTTTTATAGTAGAGACAGTATTATCTTTTTTAATTTGACATAAAATGTATTATATTTGTTACAAGGCACTAGAGACTGTGCTAGACTCTTTTCTCCTTTTATAGTCTCATTAAGAATCCAGGGCTGTAGAGATGGCTCAGTGGTTAAGAGCACCAACTGCTCTTGCAAAGGACCTGGGTTTGATTCCCAGCACCTACATGGTGGCTAAGAACCATCTTTTAATTCCAGTTCCAGGGGAATCTGATGCCCTCTTCTTACCTCTGTGGCATTGCACGACACAGTTGCACCAACCTACATGCAGACAGTACACTCATACACATAAAAATAATAAATTAATTTAAGAAATATATATTTTTTGGTCTTTTCGAGACAGGGTCTCCCTGTAGTCCCAGCTGTCCTGGAACTCACTCTGTAGACCAGGCTGGCCTTGAACTCACAAAGATCCACTTGCCTCTGCTTCCCAAGTGCTAGGATTAAAGGTGTGTGCCACCACGCCTGGCTAAAAAAATATCTTTAAATAATCTAAGATGAGGGGCTGGAGAGATGGCTCAGTGGTTAAGAGCACTGGCTGCTCCTGCAGAGGACCCAGTTCAATTCCCAGCACACACATGACAGCTAACAGCCATCTGTATTTCTAGTTTCAGAGGATCCAGTGCCCTCCGCTGACCTCTGGGGCCATTCATTGCAAGACACAATTATACTTACATACATGCAGGCATAACATTCATACATTAAATAAATAAATAAATAAATAAATAAATATTTAGAAAAAAAGAATCTCAGATGAAAACCAAAACACATTGCAAGAAGGTTAGAACACATGATTGAATGAATGTTTATTTTAGTACTGGTAAGTTCTTGGATATCACCATTTTGAATTATGCCCTGTGGTTGCATTAAGCTGATGGCAAAGTCACACAGGTTACTGTTATTTTGTAAATTCTGTTACAGCCAAATTGTGTGTCTGTGATGTCATCAACCAAGATGGAGACCAGATCACATGATTGCCTTTCTCTTGGTGATGTTTTGGGAATAAATCCATTTACCATTAGGATTTAAGTTCTGTGGGACTCACATCATAGATTAAATATCTACAGTGACACTTTATTTTATCTTTTAGAACATTATCCAGTTACGTTATACTTGGTATAACATGAGAAATTGTCTTCAGATATGTAGGCAGAAAATAGGAAAGTAGAGCAAAGGAGTTCATAAAAGCAAAGCAATGTCCTCGGGATCTTTTTATCCTAGGAACAAGCCTTGTTGGAAAAAGAACCTCTCAAGGCACTGACATTTAAAATGCCTGTATCCAGTAAGAAAAGCATTTGCCTTTTTCACATAGTCTAAGCACAAATTGTTTACTGTCCAACAGGCCTGAAATTTAAATTGTAAAGGACCCATGGTATAGGAGCCCTGGAAAGACTGCAGAGAAGAAAAAAATAGTAATTTTTAAATTTTAAGCAGTTTTTATGGCTTTAAGTGTTCTTAAAGCCTCAGGACTCAGCTCGCCCAATGCTCCCTACAGCAAAGCAGCAAAATTTAAAACCTTCTTGCCTGGCCTAACAGGGAGAGAATCTGAGAACTGTAGGAAAAGGTCTTTTTAACCATTTTTTTTTTCTTTTTTGGTTTAGGATCAATTGGCAGCAGCCAAACCAGTTTTGCTGGAGTCCTGGAGGCTTTGTAGAATGTTAGAATTTAGAGTATCCTTCTCAGGCCAGATAAAATTATTTAAAAGCCTCAGTCTTAGTTTAAAACTTTACTAGCTGGGCGTGGTGGCTCACGCCTTAAATCCTAGCACTTGGGAGGCAGAGGCGGGCGGATCTTTGTGAGTTCAAGGCCAGCCTGGTCTACAGAGTGAGTTCCAGGACAGCTGGGGCTACATAGAGACCCTGTCTTGAAAAGACAAAAATAAATAAATAAAACTTTACTGATTGGGGTGCCATCCTTAGTATATTTAGAGCAGCAATCTCACACCAAGTAGAACCCCCTCTGGCCCATACATTGGAGAAGAATAGATACAATGAAAAAGATTTGTTTTGGGGGGGCTGGAGAGATGGCCTAGCGGTTGAGAGCGCCGACCGCTCTTACAGAGGACCCGGGTTCGATCCCCAGCGCCCACATGGCGGCCGAGAACCGTCTGAAACTCCAGTTCCAGGAGAACTCCAGTTCCAGGGGAATCCGAGACCCTCTTCTGACCTCCGCGGCATTGCACGACACAGGTGCACAGACTTGCATGCAGACAGTACATTAATACACATACAGAAATAAATAAAAATAAAAAATTAAAAAAAAAAAAAGAAAAAAGAAAAAGAAGAAGCTCACAGCAGAAAGCCAGAGAGCATTCTGAAGGGTGGCATCCCAAGGCTGCTTAGCCTGAGGGAAAGGCCCCCTATGAGGACCAGGCAGACTCCCCATCCCAGGGTTTGAACTCATGAATTATTGCATGCCGAGTGCCAGATGTGGATTCCTGTTGTTGAGGGTGCTACTGGCCCAGTTGTGGAAGTGGTGCTCCCCCAGCCCACATGTAGCCACGAGGCTGAGGGTAGCTAAACCCACAGCTGTGGAACTGGTAATTTCACAGCCAAACCTGTTCCTGGGGGCTGCTGGCCTCCATGACCAACCAATTAGCCGGGGAACTTCCAATTCCTACAACCAGACAAACTGAAAAGTCAGCTGTACAACTGATAGCCACACAATTGATCAGGCTAAGAAAAAGATGCATATAGTAACTACCCAGAGATCTTGTCAGGTGGTAAACTTGTAGAAATTCCATTTATTCTATGCAACAGGCAGTTTATACCTCCAGACCATCACATGTCATCACAACCCTCAGGGTGTAAACAGAGAGACCATGATTTTTTTTTGTCTTTTTGAGACAGGGTCTCCCTTTTAGTCCCAGCTGGCTAAGAACTCACTCTGTAGGCCAGTCCTGCCTCTACCTCCCAAGTTTTGGGATTAAAGTCATGCACCACCACACCCAGCCCAAGGCTGTGATCTTTACTTGTGACTCTGAAGAATGCTGACTGAAATGTTAGCCCATACACCCCCAAGCTTGGGTCTGTCCACATCCATGTTTTGTTCTGTTCTGTTCTCTTCTATTTAAGATGGGGGTAGCTCAAGCTGGCCTAGAATTCACTGTGTGGCTCAAGCTGGCCTAGGACTTGTGGAATCCTGCTGTCTCATCCCCCAGAATGTGGGGATTAGAGATGTGGGCCACCATGACTATTGGCAACTTTTCATCAGTCAAGCTATGATTACATTTGTAGATGCCGACCTACATTGTGCCAGTCATTGTTCAGTCTCTTGGAATACAGTCAAAGCAGCCTCCTCCTTGTCCTCAGGGAGACTACATTTTAGTGGGAAGAGATGGTTATTATCAGTGAACACTACAAATAACCAAATTAGAAGTCTGGGGCTATAGTTCAGTTGTAGTGTACCTGCCTAGCCAGTGCAAGGCTCTGGTTCAATATTCACCACTGTAAAAATACATAAAGAACTAACTAATCAATTGTTCTTGGGTAGAACCCTGTAATAGGTATATACTTAGCATGTATGCTTAGCCCTTGGTTCCTTCCCTAAATTAATTAATCACTCAGTGGTATACTTCAAGGTATTATGAGCTATAGAAAAAAGAAAAAGGCAAGGGTAGAGGAGATTGAGGCAGATTGGGAGGGATTCTCTTACTGTGTCTGTTTTTATTCAACCCCCTATCCACTCCCTCAAGAGACTGACAGCATTCTAAGTGCTGGGGATACAGTGAGGATAATAGGCTGCCAGCATTCTAGGTGTGGGGGATACAGTACAGACCAGGATTCTTCTCTCATGGAGTCCAATATTGAAGCAAATATATAAGGTAACTCTTGGTGATGATTAAATACTATGACAGAAAAAGTAACTGTAGGTTAGGACAAGGAGAGGCTGCTTGATCTACATTGATGATCACTAATGCCTGAGAAGGGGACATTTCAGTTTTCAATTAAATTATGAAACCAAAATAATTTTTCAAATCTCCCTTTGATCTTAGGGCCTGTGGTCCAGAAGAAGTAGTGATCCCTTGTGCTTCTGACAGTGACTTCGGAAGTGTGGATCTACAGCTGAGCAACTTAGAAGACATTAGCAAAGACCCAAATAACATTGAACTTACAGGTGAAAGGGGGAAAGGATATTTTTAAGCTGGGTGGGGAGAAGGATTCCCCCTCCCCGTTTCAGTACTGGGGATTGAACCCAGGACCTTATGCATGTTGGGCAAATGCTCTACCACTGAGCTATACTCCAGCGCTCTGTTTTGAAATATAACCAATAGATATTGATAGAATACTTGCTGGGTAACCAGGTTATGACTAGATTTTGGCAATTAATTTGGTTTAAGACTTTGAAATGAGGTTGGCAAAATAAGATCTTACATTATTCTAGATACACTGCAAACTAAACTTGGTCCCAAGATGGTACTGCAAACTTTGTGACAGTGTGAGTGCTAGAGGAATTCTGAGAAAGGAAAGGCAGGTGTGGGCTGACATGGAGAGGAAAGGCTTCATGTAGAAGGTGGCATATATATTGCTCCTGCCTACGGAGTAACTATACTTCATTTATTCGACAAGCAGGAATTGAATGCAGTACAAGGTTCAGAGCTATACAACAGTGATTAAAACCAATTGGCATGCATGGTCCAGCTGTCATAGACCTGGCAGAGTGCAGAAACGAGACCTCCCCAAACAGTAACTAATTACAAGTTGTAGTAAGCACTATGTGAAAATTAAACAAAAGGCTGAGATGAAAATCAGGGAGATAGTTGTCAGTAAACAGGTCCAGGAGATAGTTGTCAGTAAACAGGTCCAGGAAGCCTCAAGGACATAATGAAGGACAACCCATGAGAGAAGTCTAGAGAAGAGCAATCTGGGGAGGTGGGGCAGTGTGTGCATGAGCCAGGAATGACCTTAATTTGTCGTGGCATCTGTACTCCCTCATTCATACATTCAGCAAATATTTATTGAAGTCCTACCATGCTCCAATACAATCTAGCCATTGAAACAGCAGTGGATGGAATAGACACAATGTATCCATAGAAAGGAAATTGGAATTAACTGTAATCATGTGATAGGGTACAATGTCAGAGTATAAGATATACAGAAGTTAGCCAAGCATGGTGGTGCACGCCTTTAATCCTAGCACTTGGGAGGCAGAGGCAGGTGGATCTTTGTGAGTTCAATGCCAGCCTGGTCTACAGAGTGAGTTCCAGGACAGCTGGGGCTATAGGGAGACCCTGACTCGAAAAGACCAAAAAAAAAAAAAAACAAAAAAAAAATAAAACCACCGGATATCCATACGTTTCCTTAGGGGCCTCCGAACGGCTATCTTTTTTCTTTTTAACTTTTTGTTTGTTTGTTTGTTTATGAGTGTTTTGCTTGCATGGAATTGCACTTGTGTCATGCAGTACCTTCAGAGGCCTGAAGGGGATATTGGATCCCCTGGAATTGGAGTTACAGGTGGTTGGTTGTTAGCTACCATCTGAGCGATGAGAACTAAACCTGGGTCCCTGCAAGAGCAGCCAGTGCTCATAAATGCTGAGGCAACTCTCCATCCCTAGGAGAGATTCTTAGTAAACAGGGGAAAAAGATTCAGGATAGGCATGTTGGGGCTGAGACCTGAGATAAGAGTGGAAGTCAGCAAGACAGAGAAGGGTAACAGTGTATAGGAAGGAGGGGGAATTCAAACAGAGTATATAGCCCATCCCAAGAACAGAGTTGAGTGAGACCATGGCTTTAATTAAATTGCAATTAGGGGGCTGGAGAGATGGCCTAGTGGTTAAGAGCACCGAATGCTATCTTCAGATTAACCAAGGTTTGTGGTCCACAGCACCCACATGGCGGCTGAGAACCGTCCGTAACTCCAATTCCAGGAGAACTCCAGTTCCAGGGGAATCCAACGCCCTCTTCTGACCTCTGCGGCATTGCATGACACGGGTGCACAAACCTACATACAGACAGTACATTCATACACATAAAATAAATAAAAATTAAAAAAAATTGCAATCAGTAGGGGCTGGAGAGATGACCCAGGATAGAAGCACTAGCTGCTCTTGCAGAAGACCCCAGTTCAGTTCTCAGCACCCACATGGGGACCAAAAATCATCTGAAGCTCTAATTCTAAGAGATCCAACTCCCTCTTCTTAACTCCACAGGCATTGTATGACATGGGTGCACTTATATACATGCAGGCAATACACTCATACACATAAAATAAAATAAAAAAATAAAATATTTTTAATTGCTATTAGTAGATACCAAAAATGTGGCAAGAGGTGGGAGAAGTTTCCAGAAGAGGCTTTCAGAAGCCTCAATGAATACAAAAGTAGAGTGGTTGAAATCCTTAGGTGATAGTATGTTAAGGGAAAAATCATAAGACTGTTAGCTCTTTTCTATTGGAAAATAGAGGGGATAAAGATGTAAAGAGATCCCAGCACTTGGGAGGCAGAGGCAGGTGGCTCTCTGTGAGTTCAAGGCTAGCCTGTCTACATAGTGAGTTCCAGGCCAGCTGGGACTAAAGGGAGACCCTGTTTCTAAAAGACAAATAAAAAAAGATATAAAGAGATAAGAAAAAGAAAATTATGCCATTGTAATAATTTGGAGAGCAAAGAATATTTGCTGGCTCTGTATTTGTTAAATGATGAAGGTTCTACTACCATCTGTGCTGGGAAAGAAGTGGTAGGTCTAGTGAAATCAATGCCAATGCTATCAAGAGACAGACAGCATAGGCAGAGCAGCTCTGGAGCCCCTGCCCTTGATGGAAGCCCCTGCCCTAGGTTGAGAAGGAGACATTCCCAACATTCACTACAGTCTGGTCCAGTGGGAAGAAATAAGTGACAGCAAGGGGCTACTACTGTTCCTTGAGTTCTTGTTCCTTCAGAGTCATAGACTTTTGAGTTTGAATAATAATACTGGGAATGAAATGTGTCAGATACCAGGGTCTGTTCTTTGTATGTTTACAATGGTTACAAATAATCCTGTTTCACAGATATAAACAGTCACTGGGTAAAAGGCATAGCACTAGAACATAGACTCAGACTTGAGGGGTTTTGTTTTGTTTTGTTTTGAGACAGGGTCTCCCTATAGCCCCAGCTGGCCTGGAACTCACTCTGTAGACCAGGCCTACCTCTGCCTCCCAAGTGCTAGGATCAAGGGAGTGCGCCACTATGCCCGGCTTAAAGATGGTTCTTAGCTGCAATGTGGGTGCTCTGAATCGAACCCAGGTCCTCTGCAAGAGCAGTTGGTGCTCTTAACTGCTGAGCCATCTCTCTAGCCCCCCAGACTTGAGATTTTTTTTTTTTCTTTTTTTTTTTTGGTCTTTTTTGGACAGGGTCTCCCTGTAGCCTCACTGTCCTGGAACTCACATCTGTAGACCAGCTGCCCTCAACTCACAGATCGCCGGCCTCTTGACTCCCGACTGCTAGGATTAAAGGCTTGCCCACCACGCCATGCTCAGACTTGAGATTTTATTTATTTATTTAGTTATTTATTTTTAATTTTATTGTATTTTTTCGGTATGATGTACTGTCTGCATGCAGGTCTGTGCAACCCCCATTTCATGCAATGCCGCGGACGTCAGAAGAGGGGTCCGGAATCCCCTGGAACCTGGAGTTCTCCTAGGAATTGGAGTTTTTCAGATGGTTCTCAGCCGCAAGTGGGTGCTGGGGATCGAACCCGGGGTCCGCTGTAGGTCGGACTCTTAACTGCTAGGCCATCTCTCCAGCCCCCAGCTTTATGGGGCTTTTAAAGCCTCCTAGCCAACAGATCCTTGTTAAAGTAGCCCAAAACTGGTACCAAAGTTTTGATTTACTCATGTTTCTCACCTGACCATCAAGCAAAATTTAGAAGTAGGGCATTAATCCAAAGGGATAGGCACAAATGTACATGTTACCCCACTTTCTGGTTGTTTAGACAAACCAGCTCCGTTACTGGTAACAAAGGCCTCCGTTTCTAATATGTTTTATTTAACCATGAAAGATTTAAAGAAAAAAAATTTTGTTTAATGAAAATTATACTTGGGCTTTGGTACGTTAAATTGAATTTTCGCCTGTTTATTCTTGGGTGGTTTGGGATAAGGAATATCCTCCCAAGATCTCAATTCCATAGCCCGTTTAGTAGCCAGTAAGGAAGCAGCCAAGCAAATCTGATAAGGAGACATTGCCTTAATAATTGACTCTTAACCCAGAGAGATGCCAGGCCGGACAGTTAGTCGGAAATTGTGCTTGCTTGTGACTCAATACCTGAGGAGGTCCCTATATGTCATACCTGTGTTTGGGTTTCCCTACCCTTCAAAAGTGGGCCATGTTTCTTCAAGACTTCGTCCCTTAATCCTTTAAATGTTCATATGGGCCAAGCTCTCTGCTCCTGGTCCATCTTTTATAGTCCAAGGACGGGCACTTCTCACAAGGCACTCGATTGGTGGTGGCCTCCTGTTCTGTGTAGTACACACGCAAGCCCCCTCTATCCCATAGGTTGTAGTGGATTGGGTTTCTGCGGTATGTTTTTTTTTGTGTTTTCGTTATTTTTTTATGGTCCCAAATTGGTGCCCTGTCTAGCAAAAAATGGCAAACTAGCATGGCCTGTCAGAAGAGCTACAATGATTTAATGGATTGGGAGTTGTCTTTTGATTTTAAAATTTAAAAATTGACAGAGTTCAGAGTAGACAAGAGTGCTCTGTAAACTGCATCTCAGAGGGAGCCATATTCCCTTCCAATTTTTTGTACGTACTGCACAGACAATCTTTTGTTATTTTGAAACTCATATCTTTAGAAGCGGTTCCTTCCTTCCTTTCTTGGTTCGTTATCCGTCTCTTCTCTCATCTGTCTCTCATCTTTCTTTCCTCTGCCGCGCTATAGTCGCTGTGTGGCGGGGTCTTTGCTTTACTGTATCGGTGAGAGGGGGTCGGTTGGTGGGCTTTCGGTGCTCTTTTTCTTTGCTCTCTCGTTTTTCCCCTTTTCTTTCGTTCCTTGTCTCTCTCTCTCGGTCTCCCTCCTCGCCCTCAACTCCTCTTCTCATCTCTCTCTCGCCCCGCTCTCCATCTCGTTCTTTCTTTTCCTTTCTTTCTTTTCTTTTCTTGTTCTTTACTTTTCTATATTTATTTTTTGGTCGTTTTTTCTGCTTTCTTCTTTCTTTCTTTCATTTCTTCTTTTCTTTTTCTTTTCTTTATTCATTTTTCCTTTCTTTTCGTTCCTTTTATCTTTCTTTCTTTCTTCTTCTTCTTGTTTCTTTAAAATTTCTTATCTTTTCGTTTTCCTTCTTTCGCTCTTCTTTCTTTTCTTTGCTTTCTTTCTTGTTTCTGTTCTTTCTTTCGTTCTTTCGTTCTTTCTTTCTTTCTTTGTCTTCTTTTTTTTTTTTTTTTTTTTTTTTTTTTTGCCCCAGCTGTCCTTGAACTAGCTCTGTAGAACAGATGGCCTTGAACTCACAGAGAGCCACCTGCCTCTGACACTGCACAAGGTGCTGGAATGAAAGGTGTGAGCCACACCAACTTAAAAGGTGGTCCTTAGAGTAGGCCACCAGGTATGAATGTGCTGGGAATTGAACCGGGGTCTCTGCACAAAAGAGCAGGGGGTGCTCTTAAACCTCTGGCAATAATCTCGCTACCTCTAAGAAAGTTTTTAAATGACCAATTTTTTTTTTTTTTGTTTTTTGTTTGCTTGTTATTTGGTTATTTTTCTGTTTCTGTGTTAAAACCACCATGAGCAGGTTGGAGAGATTTCCTAGTGGTTAAGAGCGCCCCCCGCTCTTGCAGAGGACCCCGGAGTCGATTCCCAGCAGCATCCTATGGGCTGGGTCACAAGAGCCTCGAAAACTCTACTGTAAACTGCCGATCCAGAGAACTCCAAGTTCCGGGGGAGTCCGCGCCCTCTTCTGACCACTCGATTCTGACTCCACGCTCCACAAACGCGAGGGGCGTTGAGCCGTCACGAGGGTGCACAACTTGCATTCAGACAATACAATTCATAAACATACGGAAATAAATATAAAAAAAAAAAAATAAATAACAACAAAAAAAAACCAAGAACAAAAACAAAAAAAAAAAAACCCAAATACATTTAAATATAGACATGGATTGCATCTTAATAATTTGGGGTTTATGAATAGAAGATTATTTCCTTTTTTGTGTTTGTTTATGTGGTGTTTGTTTGTTGGTTTGTTTTTGAGACAAAAAAGAGACGAGGTCTAACCTTTTATTACGGGGCAGAAGCTACCTGTATCTATCCCCTATGTAGACCAGGCTTGCCTGGAGCTCCCTATTTAGAGAGCCTGGCCTTGAGTCCACAGAGATCCACCTGCTCTTCCGGCCTGAGTGCGTGGGATTAAAGGCATGCCCATTAAACAACCACCACAGCTGATCAGTAATTATTGCTTTCCTTAAAATTAAACTTATATATCACTTAAAGCCTTAAAGACTAAAACTCTATTGTAATTTATCAGTTTTAGTTTACACAGGTTACCTAAATTTTTTTTTCTTTTTCTCTCAGGTATTGAAGGAGTGCAACCAGTACATGTAAGCGTAGACACCATAGCCAAAACATTCAATTGATTACATACTACAACTAACGGCCACCTAGCAAAACATCAATTTGTGACTAGGACAAAACATTTGTTTTTTGATTTGTTTGTTTTTTTTTTTCCTTGTTTTTGTTTTTTTTTTTTTTTTTTTTTTTTTTTTTTTTTTTTTTTTTTGTATGTTTTTTTGTTCTTTTTTTTTTTTTGTGTCTTTTTGGAGACAAGGTCCCCATGTAGCCCCCCAGATGTCGTAACTCCTCTCTGTAACCGGCGGGACTTTGAACTCACAAAGATCTGCCCTGCCTCTGCCTACCAATGTGCAGATTAATGGTTTGTACCACAATGCCCAGCTTGTTTTAAGTTTGTTTTTTTCATTTTGGTGACAGGTCTGTCCCCTCCCCTTCTTTAGTGCCCATCTGGCCTGGAAGCATCACTCTGAGACCAGGGCCTGGCCTGACTCAATGATTTCACAGACGAATCTACACCTCCTCTGCCTCCTGATGCGGATTCAACAAGGTGTGGCACCACCAACAGGCCCCCCCCGTCTAATTATGCATTTGTACTAAACCGTCCAGTAGTTTACCAAATTTAATTAAGATCTAAGATCATTGGATAAAGAAATGATAACCCAATTGTTGAAATTAGTTCATCTTAGCAGTTTGATTATATTATGGGATGGAAGGTCAAATTCCATCCCAGAGTCACAAGAGAAGCCTTTTTACTTTCACATGCGTCAACTGGTCTCTAACATCTCCGGTCACTTCACATCACTTTATCAAGGCCGATCCGGACCAACCGTCCAACCATTCTACTCCCACACGTCGGCCGGTTCCCCCTCTTTGTTTATTTTTTTAAAAAAAAAAACCCCCCCACCACACACCCCCACCNTCTTCTCTTCTCTTCTCTTCTCTTCTCTTCTCTTCTCTTCTCTTCTCTTCTCTTCTCTTCTCTTCTCTTCTCTTCTCTTCTTTCTTTCTTTCTTTCTTTCTTTCTTTCTTTCTTTCTTTCTTTCTTTCTTTCTTTCTTTGTGGTTTTGAGACAGGGTCTCCCTGTAGCCCCAGCTAGCCTGGACCTCACTCTGTAGAACAGGATGGCCTTGAACTCACAGAGATCCACCTGCCTCTGCCTGCCAAGTGCTGGAATTAAAGGTGTGGGCCAACACACCAACTTAAAGGTGGTCCTTAGCCACCATGTATGTGCTGGGAATTGAACCTGGGTCCTCTGCAAGAGCAGTTGGTGCTCTTAACCTCTGAGCAATCTCTCTACCCTAGAGAAGGTTTTAAATGACCAATTTTCTATAAATGTTTAGTGATGTTTTACCTAGTGGTCAAATTTCCTACATATAAAACACATTTAGGGGCTAGAGCGATGGCCTAGCGGTTAAGAGCGCCGACCGCTCTTGCAGAGGACCCGGGTTCGATCCTCAGCATCCATATGGCGGCCAAGAGCCGTCTGAAACTCCGATTCCAGGAGAACTCCAGTTCCAGGGGAGTCCGACGCCCTCTTCTGACCTCCACGGCGTTGAGCGTCACGGGTGCACAGACTTGCATGCAGACAATACATTCATACACATACGGAAATAAATAAAAAAATAAATTAAAAAAAACAAAGAACAAAAAACAAAAAAAACCCAAATACATTTAAATATAGACATGGATTGCATCTTAGAATTGGGTTTGGAATAGAAGTAATTATTTCTTTTTGTTTGTTTATTTGTGTTTGTTTGTTTGTTTGTTTTGAGACAGGGTCTACCTTTTAGTCGCAGCTGACCTGGAGCTCCCTATGTAGACCAGGCTGGCCTGGAGCTCCCTATGTAGAGAGCCTGGCCTTGAACTCACAGAGATCAGCCTGCCTCTGCCTCCTGAGTGCTGGGATTAAAGGCATGCACCACCACAGCTGGCAGTAATTATTTCTTAAAATTAACTTATATCCTTAAAGACTAAAACTCTATTGTAATTTATCAGTTTTAGTTTACACAGGTTACCTAAATTTTTTTCTCTCAGGTATTGAAGGAGTGCAACCAGTAGATAGCAGTATACACCTAGCAAAACATTCAATTGTTACTACACATTTGTTTTTTGATTTGTTTTGTTTTTTCTTTTTTCTTTTTTTTTTTTTTTTTTTTTTTTTTTTTTTTTCTTCCCCCCTTTTTTTATTTTTTTTTTTTTTTTTTTTTTTTTTTACATCTTATACTTTCCACTTATGCTTTCCTTTTTTTTTTATTTATAAATAAGTTCCCGCATAAGTTATTCAACTCTTCTTTTCCACTAATTTTTCACCACAAAACCCCACCAANTCTTTTTTTTTTTTTTTTTCTTTTTTTTTTTGGTCTTTTTGAGACAGGGTCTCCCTGTAGCCCCAGCTGTCCTGGAACTCACTCTGTAGACCAGGCTGGACTTGAACTCACAAAGATCTGCCTGCCTCTACCTACCATGTGCTAGGATTAAAGGTGTGTGCCACCATGCCCAGCTTGTTTTTTCATTTTGGGGACAGGGTCTCCCTTTAGTCCCAGCTGGCCTGGAGCTCACTCTGTAGACCAGGCTGGCCTTGAATTCACAGAGATCTACCTGCCTCTGCCTCCTGAGTGCTGGGATTAAAGGTGTGCACCACCACGCCCGGCTAATTATACATTTGTAACTCCAGTAGTTACCTTTAATAAAGATAAATAAGATCTAGATAAAGAATGATAACCATTGTTGAAATTAGTTCATCTTAGCAGTTTGATTATATTATGGGATGGAAGGTCAAATTCCATCCCAGAGTCAGCCTTTTAATGAGTCCAAATGGTATATAAATATACATTAATCATTTATATAAGACCAAGTAAAAATTGATAATACCAAAAGTATGAAGTAAAAGCTTTTTTTTTTTTTTGAGACAGGGTCTCCCTATAGCCCGGGATTGAACCCGGGTCCTCTGCAAGAGCAGTCAGCGCTCTTAACTGCTAGGCCATCTCTCTAGCCCCTATTTTAATCTCTTATAACAATATAGGTTTCTGTCTATTAAAGAGCCAATGAAAAACAAATGTGGATAAATCCAACTCATAAAAGCTATTTATTATTTATTTTTGGTCTTTTCGAGACAGGGTCTCCCTGTAGCCCCAGCTGTCCTGGAACTCACTCTGTAGACCAGGCTGTCCTTGAACTCACAAAGTTCTGCCTGCCTCTGCCTCCCAAGTGCTAGGATTAAAGGCATGCGGTGCCAGGCCTGGCCTAATAAAAGCTATTTATAGCCGGGCGTGGTGGCTCACGCCTTTAATCCTAGCACTTGGAAGGCAGAGGCAGGCGGATCTTTGTGAGTTCAAGGCCAACCTGGTCTACAGAGTGATTTCCAGGACAGCTGGGGCTATAGGGAGAACCTGTCTCGAAAAGACAAAAAAAAAAAGCTATTTATGGGGGCTGGAGAGATGGCCTAGTGGTTAAGAGTGCCAACTGCTCTTGCAGAGGACCCGGGTTTGATCCCCAGCAACCACATGGCAGCTGAGCACCGTCTTTAACTCCAGTTCCAGGGGAATCTGACACCCTCTTCTGACCTCCGTGGCATTGCACAACATGGGTGCACCAACCTACGTGCAGACAGTACATTCATACACATAAAAAAATAATAAATAAATAAATAAAAATTTAAAGCCTGTGTTACCAGTTAATTTTAAAAGACAGTTCAAAGTAGATTTTTTAAAATATTTTTAAAATTTTATTTATTTATTTATTTATTTTATTTTTTGTATGTGTATGAATGTATCGTCTATATGCAGGTCTGTGCACCTGTGTCGTGCAATGCCGAGGAGGTCAGAAGAGGGTCTCAGATTCCCCTGGAACTGGAGTTCTCCTGGAATTGGAGTTACAGACGGTTCTCAGCCACCATGTGGGTGCTGGGGATCGAACTCGGGTCCTCTGCAAGAGCGTCGGTGCTCTTAACTGCTAGGCTATCTCTCCAGCCCCATATTTATTATTTTTTTTATGTGTATGAATGTACTGTCTGCATGTAGGTTTGTGCACCCATGTCGTGCAATGCAGTGGAGGTCAGAAGAAGGTGTCGGATTCCCCTGGAACTGGAGTTCTCCTGGAATCGGAGTTTCAGACGGTTCTCAGCTGCCATGTGGGTGCTGGGGATCGAACCCGGGTCCTCTGCAAGAGCGGTCCACGCTCTTAACCGCTAGGCCATCTCTCCAGCCCCCAAAGTAGATTTAAACATGAGGTTCAAATGTATTGTTACTGAAGAGCAAGTGTACTGAAAACCAGCTTTGGGGCCAGTGTACACACAGCAGGAAGGGAGGCGGTGTGCACACAGCAGGTAGGTAGTCAGTGCCAGATCACACACCATGTGTGGTTGGGAAACTTATAATTATTTTTTTTTTCCTTTTCTTTGGGGGGGGTGTTTTTCCCCCTCCCCCAACAAATTTAGGAATTAATTAAGGTTAACTCTTGAGTAAAGCCTTTAAGCTACAAACTTAAAAGACCAGAATAGAATGTGATGCCAAGGACTTTTTAATTAAGTGCATATATTTTACTCAAAAGGTCTTTATAAACAAATATATTATATTTTGATTAGGCATGTCAGAATGAATTTGAATTAGCACCTGTTGAGGGTGCTGCTGCTAAGGAGGGCTGCTGGCCTGTGGCTTTTCCAGGAAATTGATAATTTCCACAGTCATCATGCAGCTACGAAATTGATTATTTCATAGATAATCTGTTGTCGTGAGGAGGGCTGCTGGCCCATGGCTTTTCCCAGGAAATTGGTAATTTCCACAGCTATCATGCAGTTACAAAATTGATTATTTCATAGACTGTCTGTTATGGAATTAATTGTTCCACAACTAAACAGTCAGGCATCCTAATGGTCAAGATGCTACATAGCGAAACCACCAGCTATGAGATTGATTATCTTAGAGCTAAATACCCAGCTGTATACTCATGGCCAAATAGCTAACTTAAAATCCAACTGTCATACAGCCGGGCCTGGTGGCACACGCCTTTAATCCTAGCACTTGGGAGGCAGAGGCAGGTGGATCTTTGTGAGTTCAAGGCCAGCCTGGCCTACAGAGTGAGTTCCAGGACAACTGGGGCTACAGGGAGACCCTGTCTCGAAAAATACAAAAAAAAAAAA
>VZQC01015242.1:50470-65465 GCA_009823505.1 Rhizomys pruinosus | reverse complement strand
TTTCTTTTTTTTTTTTTTTGGTTTGTTTGTTTATTTGAGACAGGGTCTCCCTTTAATCCCAGCTGGCCTGGAACTCACTATGTAGACCAGGCAGGCCTTGAACTCACAGAGATCCTCCTGCCTCTGCCTTCCAAGTGCTGGGATTAAAGGTGTGTGCCACCACGCCCTGCCTCCTTTTCTTTCAAACACAGTAGATGTTTTATACTTGAAATCTTCTGATAAGCCATTTCATCTTCCTTTATTTTTGCAGCACATGAGCCCCTGGTTACAGTCAGTCAAAGACCATGAACGAGAACAGGCTACTGCCACCATGGCCCAAGTCCTCAAATGCTTATCCAGTTACCTCTGCCTGAAGGTGAGTAGCCTAGGGTTATGCTCCAGTCCTAAAATATGAGCAGTTTGAGGCCAAATACAGTTTGTTAATCTTTGTATCCCCACTGCTTAGCATAACAATCGGAAAACAATAACACAGTAAACGTTTTTGAATAAATGAGTTAGTGAATATAATCTGAAAATGTCCATGAGCCCAGTCTGTATAATTTGTGTTTGAAGAAATGAGGTACAGCAGGTCAATTTAAGCAAATCAATTTAATTATCTTCCAGATTCTTTAAGAGTAATACTGTTGTGAAGGCAGACAAGGGAGAAGGGTCTCAGAGACAGGGGGGACCAGATAGTGCCCAGTGTTTCCAGCTTCCTTTTCCCATCAGAGAAGGAATTCATAGACAAAGTAAGGAATTGGGAAGAAGTTTTTAGAAAGTAAAAGTCCAAGCCTGTCGTGGTGGCACACGCCTTTACTCCTAGCACTCGGGAGGCAGAGGCAGGCGGATCTTTGTGAGTTCAAGGCCAGCCTGGTCTACAGAGTGAGTTCCAGGACAGCTGGGACTACAGGGAGACCCTGTCTCGAAAAAAGAACACACACACACACACACACACACACACACACACACACACACACACACAAAGAGAAAGTAAAAGTCCAGTGTTTGAAGCAGTGTTTTTCTGGTCAAACATAATGAAGGGGAAGGCTATTCATGGGCTAAGTTTGAAGAGGTGAAGAGGAGGATAGGAATTCCTATCCCCATATGGAGTTTTTAGATGTGTCATTGTATTAGTCACTTTTCTGTTGCTGTGATAAAACACCATGACCAGGCTGGAGGGATGGCCTAGTGGTTAAGAGCACTGACTGCTTTTGCAGAGGACCCGGGTTCGATCCCCAGCACCCACATGGTGGCTGAGAACCGTCTGTAACTAATTCCAGGAGAACTCCAGTTCCAGGGGAATCCGACACCCTCTTCTGACCTCCGAGGAATTGCACGACACGGGTGCACAGACCTACATGCAGACAGTACATTCATACACATAGAAAAATAAATAAATAAAATTTAAAAACAAAACAAACAAACAAAAAAACACCATGACCAAAGGAACTTATAAAAGGAAGAGTTTATTTGAGCTTACGATTGATGGTTCCAGGGAATTAGAGTCCATTGTGGCAGGAGACATGGTGGCTGGAGCTGGAGCAGCAAGCCGAGGGTCACATCTCACAATGAGCACAGGAAGCAGAGAGAGCGACTGGAGACAGCAAGGCTTGTTAAACTCACTAAGCCTGCCCCCAGTGACATACTTCCTCTAGCACAGCCACACCTTCTAAGACCTCCAAAAACAGTGCCACCAACTGGAGACAAAATGTCTGAATACTTAAAGCCTATGGGGGACAGTCATTCAAACCACCACATTCCACTCCCTGGCCCCCATAGGCTCCTGACCATATAAAATGCAAAATGCATTTAGTCCAACCTTAAAAGTCCCCATAGTCTTTACCAGTTTCAATGCCATTCAAAAGTCTACNCTTCAAAAGTAAAAAGAAATACTTAATCATACGCATAGAGACCAAAGAAGCCTTGCCATTACATTTTCCATCGCAACAGGTAACAATTCCATCAAGAAGATTTTTGCGACAAGTTAAAGGTGGACATGATATGGTCTCTTGGGGGCGAAGGACCAAAAATTCTGGTGACACAAACTTTAATAAAGACATATTTCTCCGGCACTACAAGTTCAAGACTCCTCACACCCGCACCCACTCCATCCACAGTGGGTCAGCATTTCACTCACCTGTTCAGTTCTTTCCAGCTCCATCTTATTGAGGCGAGGTCCTTTGGATAGGTCAAAGGACAAAGAATAAACAGAGGAGACATCTGAACTGAGAACGATATGTATCAGAGATAAACCATGGTCCTCATAGACCTCCTAAAATTTAAAGACCCTGACATTCCAATCCTATACGGTAGAGATACACTTCTCTGTTTCCTCTTTGTTTTTGTAGTAGTTAATTTTTATACTGTGGAAATCTAATGTCTCCTACTTTCAGTTGTTCAGTATTGTATCACCCTGTAAGTGATAAGGTTCTTCCCTTTCTCTTGTGTCAGTCCGGGATTTCTTCATATGACACACATACCTCTTTCATCAATATATTGAGAAATTGCTCTTCTTCTATTGTTCTGCTATGGGCTGGATACGCTCTTTTGAGTCTCTGGGGATGATATGGAGATCTTCTCCTACTTACTTGGATCATATAAATAGCGAATTTGGCACTTTCTATATATTCTGTGTCTTGTAGTCTCGTCTTGATATACTGATGTCTCATAGGAAGTCGTTTCCTTGCTAACGGGTAATCATCCTATCGCATCGTCTTGTTCTGTTTATAAAGTGATGTTTGCCATTATTATTCTATATTCATCCTTCTGGCCGAGAAAGCCTTTATCTCGCCTTCAATTTCTTTATACTCTATCTATGATATCGTTACTAAATTCTATATTTCCCGTATTATCTTCTCGTAATTATATTTTGTATATTTGGGTATCTCTTCAAGAGTATTGGGTTAGATTGTATCACGTGTAGGTTCTTAAGATAAGAAAATAAAGAACATTCCTATTCTGATGTAACCTGGATAATTTTGTAGCAGATGGGTGGAGGACAAGGATAGGATTACAACACAGGTTTAAATATCATATCAATTCATTAGTGGTGCTTTTCTACAGAAGTGGTTGATTCCATAGTATTTTGCCAACACGCGCTTAATAGGCAATTCCTCAAGACAGGGAATATGTTTAGTGGCTGAAGGCCGCCATTGGCGTGCTTCTTCTTTTCTTCGGGGGCTCATGCCCTACGCTAGGACTTTTAGAGTAAAATAATTTACAAGCAGTAAAGAGGCTACTTTCTAAAGTGGATGGATCTTGGCCTCCTTATCAAATTATGAGATGGCTGAAATTTGTATGTGCTCAGATTTGGATTTCTTCGGTTTGGTTCCATTGGTTCCAACAGGTCTGTTTTAGTGCAAGTCGCTGCCAGGCTGTTTTATGACTATAGCCCTGTAGTATAAGTTTAAAATCTGGTATAGATGATCCCTCCTGTGTAGATCTTTTCACTCAGGATTGATTTAGCTATTCGGGGTCTTTTGTTTTTCCTATGAATTTAAGACTTTTGTTTTCCAAGCCTGTGAAGGAAACTTTGGGGATTTTTGATTGGGATTTGCATTAAATCTATACAAAGTTTTGGTAAAATGGAGCATTTTTATTTACATGTTAATTTTTCCCAATCCATGAGCAGAAATGGGAGGTTTTTCAATTCTTCTGAGGTCTTTTTCAATTTCCTTCTTAAGGGTTTAAAAATTTTTGTTGTAGGAGGTCTTTTGGTATCTTTGGGTTAGGTTTGTTCTAGGTATCTATGTTTTTGAGGCTATTGTGAGTGGGAAGGTTCTCTTTGAATTCTTTCTCCAGGTGAGTTTGCTTGTTGTTGGTGTAAAGAAAGGCCATTGAAATTTTCTAAGGTTAATTTTGTATCCTGGCCCTTTGCTGAAATGTTTAATTGTTTCTAGGAGTTTTCTGGTGGAGTTTTTTGAATCCCTTAAGTAAACAATCCATATCAATCAGCAATAGGGATAGTTGGAATTTCCTCTTTTCCATTAGTACTCCTTTTAATATCCCTTTCCCTTGCCCTTATTGCTCTAGCAAGTGTTTCAAGCACCTTGTGTAGAAGAGGAGTGGTGATAGGGGGCAGCCTTGCCGAGTTCCTACCTTTAAGGGGATGTTTCCTGTCATTTTCCCATTTAGGATGAAATTGGCTGTGAGTTTCCTGTATATGGCTTTGATTACATTTGAAGAATGAACCCTCCAATCCAATACCTTCTAGGACTTTAAGCATGATGGGGTGCTGGATTTTGTCAAGGCTTTTTTCAGCATCAAATTGAGATGATGGTGTGGTTTTGTCTTTGATTCCATTTTGTGTTTGATGAATGTTTATTGATTTTCGTATGTTGAACCATCCCTGCATTCTGTATGAATCCAACTTGGTCCTGATGGATGATCCTTCTTGGGATGTGGGTCTGTATGCGATTTTGGCCAGTATTCTGTTTAGAATTTTTGGCATCTGTGTTCATGAGGGGAGAATGGGTCTATATTCTCCTTTTTAGTTGGAGTTCTTTGCCTGGTTTTGGTAATAGAGGTATGTTGAGGTTTCATAGAGGAATTTGGGAGAATTCCTCTGTTAGTATTCTTCTAAACAGTTCAGAAAATAATGGTTTTGTAGGTCTTTTTGAAATGTTTTATAGAATTCTGCTGTGAAACGAGTCTGGGCCTGGGCTTTTTTTAGTTGGGGAGGTTTCTTACTACGTCCTCTATTTATTCATATGTTTTGGGTCTATTTAAGCTGCTGGTTTCTTGGTAACGCTTTGGTGATTTCTCAGGATTTCAAGATTATTCATCCATTTATTTTCTAGGGATTTTCAAAACTTGGTAGAATATAGATTCCTGTAATATTCCCATATATATTTTTTTGGGATCTTTTCCTTGTCCAGTTGTGATATTTCCCTTTTCATCACAGATTGTATTGATTTGGAGGTTGTTCCATTCTTTCTCTTTTTTGTTAACGTGGATAGAGTCTGTCTATCTTGTTTTATTCTTCACAAGAAACCAAACTTTTGGGCTTCATTGATTTTTTTTGTATTGTTTCTTTGTTTTCTTCTAATTCTCATTGATTGATCCTGCTCTGATTTTTGTTATTATTTCGCTGTCTGTTGCGTTTAGGGTTCATCTGTTGTTGCCTCTCAGTGCCTTTTAGCTGTAGTGTTAGACTCATCAACTTGTGCTCTTTCTGTTTTTCTAAATGTAGGCACCCAGGGGCTAATAAATTTCCCTCTTAAGACTGCTTTTAGGTATCCCATAAGTTTTGGTTGGTTGTATTGTCATTGTCTCAGGTTGCCAGGAATGTTTTTATTTTCTTTTCTTTATCCTCTTCTTTGACCATTCATTATTCAATAGAGTGTGTTGTTAGTCTCCATATGTGTGTTCTTGTAGGCAGGAGGCCTTGTCCTGGTGTTGATATGTTAGCTTCATTGCACTGTGGCTGACAGGATGCATGAAATTATATCAACTTTTTTTATTTTTGTAGAGGTTTCTTCTGTGTCCCAGGATGTGGTCAATTTTGGAGAAAATGTTCTGGTGGGGTTGCTGAGTAGAAAAGTGTATTCTCTGGTAATTAGGATGGATGTTCGGTAGAGGTCTTATGGTCCTTTGGTGTATCATATCGTTTCAGTTCAGATGTCTCTCTGGTTTAATTTTTGTCTGTTGAACCTATTCACAGGCTCAGTTGGGGTATTGAAATCTCCCACTATGAAGCTTGTGCTGGGGTTAGTTTGTGACTTGGGGTCCTGGAGATTGTCTTTAAATAAAGTTTGGTGCACCCAGAGTTTGGTGCACATATATGTTCATAATTGTAAAATCCTTTCTTGCTGGAAATTGTTCCTATGAATGAAAATGTAATGGCCTTCTTTGTCTCTTCTGATTTTCTTATTACTTTGAAGTCTATTTTATCCGATATTAAAATAGCAACACCTGCTTTCTTTTTGGTACCTTTTGCTTGGAATATTTTTTTCATCCCTTCCTTTAAGGTGGTGCCTGTCCGCTTGAAGTAAGATGTTTCTTGGAGAGCAGCATATCGATGGATTCTGTTTCCTAATCCAGTCTCCCGCAGTCCTAATGTCTTTTGATTGGGGATTTAGTCCATTAATAATTAAAGTTATAACTGATAGATTTGTGTTTTGCCTTCCTTTTGCCTTATTATCCATCTGCGGGTTTGATTTAGGTTTCTAACTTCTGCAGTTTTATGCTTTTTAATTGATTTCTCCTTCTAGGTGCCTGGGGTTGGTTGCTCCTTTCTTCTGTTCCTTTGAATTGCTTCAAAGTATTCTCTGAAGGGTTGGTTTCCGGGACATGTATTTCTTTCAAAAGTTGTTTATGTCATGGAAAGATTTTCCTCTCTCCTTCCAAATATGAATTGACATTTTTGCTGGGTATAGTAAACCTGGGCTGGCATCCATTGTCCCTCAACACTGGGAATGCTTTTGCTCCAGGTTCTTCTTGACTTCATCGTTTGCTGTGAGAAGTCCGTTGTTAATTCTGATAGGTTTCCCCTTTAGGTCACTTTTGTTTTTTTCTCTTGTCGCTTTAAGAATTTGCTCTTTGTTTTGGTGTCCAGCATTTTAACTATGATTGTGGGCGTGGAATTTCTTTTCTGATCTTGTCTGTTTGGGGTATATCTATTTGCTTCTTGTATTGGTATTGGTTTTCCTTTTTTAGTTTGGGGAAGGTTTTATCTATTATTCTGTTGAGATCTGATCAATACCATTACTCGTTTGGGATCTTCTCCTTCCCTCTATTCTATGATGCGGAGGTTTGATCTTTTCATAGTGTCGCACAGCTCGCTGGTTGTTCTTGTTTTTGTGTATTTTTAAAATTTTCATAATCTTCCTTGAGGTTTTTAGTTGTTCTGTGTTATCCCACAGGTCTGATATTCCCTTTTTTCTTCTTCGTCCATTCTGCCTTCTGAGGCTTTTTTCCATTCCTTCCTCTTGAAAGTGGATGAGTGTTTGATTTCCTTTTTCATTTCCTCGTCTGATTTCTTTAGTGTTTCAACTTCCTTTTTGGGAGATTCTGCTGTTTCTTTTTGTAGCTCTTTTGTTTGCTGGTTGGTTTCTTTTCCTTTTTCAGCATGGGATCTTTTCAAGTGTTTCTACTTCCTTCCGGAGCTTGTCATTCTCTCTCTCTCTCTCGGTCCTCAATCTCTCTCTTTCCTTAGTTCTTTAATTTGTTCTTTATGGTCTTGTAGTTATGTAAGTATGTTCCCAATTGTGTTTCTGAAGTCTGTGTCCTGGGGCATCCCCGTGGGGATCCCACTGCAGGAGTCTCCATAGGGTTGTAAAGGTTGGCGTGGGATTATCCTGCAGCCTTTCCAGTGTAGTTCCTTCTTCGTGATCCTGGCAAATGGACTTCTCCTTGCCTGTATTCAATGTGAGTCCTAAATGCCTCTTCACTGTGTGAAGGCGTGCTTTGCTTGCCGCCTTCAGATCCTTCTTCATACTCCAGTTGGCGGGGGGGGGGGGGGCACCTGCCTGCTGGGCTCAGGAGATCCTCCGACCCATTTATTATTCAAGAGTGTGGGTTGTTTTAAGTCTCCATGTGTTCTTGTAGGCTAGGAGGGCTTGTCCTGGTGTTTGAGCTGTTCGAGCTTCATTACACTGTGGTCTGACAGGATTGCATGGACTTATTTCAATCTTTTTGTATTTGTAGAGGTTTCTTCTGTTCCCAGTATGTGTTCGATTTGGTGGAGAGTGTTCCGTGGGTGCTGAGTAGAAAGTGTATTCTCTGGTAATTAGGAAAGATGGAATGTTCGGGTAGAGGTTATGAGGTCCATTTGGTGTATCATAATCGTTCAGTTCAGATGTCTACCTATTTTTTGTCCTGTTGACCTATACAAAAGACTCAGTAGGGTATTGAAGTTCCCACTATTAGTGTGTTGGGGTTAGTCTGTGACTTGTTGTCCTGGAGAATTTCTTTATAAAGTTTGGTGCACCAAGAATTTGGGGCATATATGTTCATAAATTGTGAAATCTTCTTGGTGGATTGTTCCTCCTGTTGATGAATGTAATGGCCTTCTTTGCTCTTCTTGATTTCTTTTACTTGAAGTCTAATTTGTCCGTATTAAAATAGCAACACTGCTTTCTTTTTGGTACCCTTTTTGCTTGGAATTATTTTTTTCCATCCCTTACTTTAAGGTGGTGCCTGTCCTTTGAAGGTAAGATTGTGGTTTCTTGTAGGAACAGCATAATCGATGGATTTCTGTTTCCTAATCCAGTCTCCCAGTCCTTGTCTTTTGATTGGGGAATTTTAGTCCATTAATATTTAAAGGTTATGACTGATAGGTTTTGTGTTGCTTAAACTTTTGCCTTAAAATCCTATACTGCGTTTGAAATTTAGGTTTCTTTCTACTTCTGCAGTTATGCTTTTTAATTGATTTCTCCTTCTGGGTGCCTGGGGTTGGTTGCTCTTTCTTCTGTTCTTTGATTGCTTCAAGTATTCCTCTGAAGGGTTGGTTTTCGGACATGTAGTCTTCACTCAGTTGTTTATTGTCTGGAAGATTTTTCCCTCTCTCCTTTCCTATGAATTGACATTTTGCTGGGTATTAGTAACCTGGGCTGGCATCAATTGTCCCTCAACACTGGGAATGCTTTGCTCCAGGTTCTTCCTTGCTTTCATAGTTTGCAATGAGGAAGTCATTTGTAATCCTGATAGGTTTCCCTTATAGGTCACTTGTTGTTTTTCTCTTGTCGCTTTAAAGAATTTTTTCTTTGTTTTGGGTGTCTAGCATTTTAAACTATGAAGTGGCGTGGAGAATTTCTTTCTGAATCTTGTCTGTCTATTTGGAGTCTGGTGTGCTTCTTGTATTTGAATTGGTTTGTTGCCCTTTTTTTAGTTTGGGGAAGTTTTCATCTATTATTCTGTTGAAGATCGACAATACCTTTCTCTTGGGATTCTTTCTCTCCTCTATTCCTATGATGCGGAGGTTAATCTTTTCATAGTGTCCCAGCAGCTCCGGTTGTTCTGTTTTTGTGTTATTTTTTAAAATTTTCATAATCTCTACTTGAACTTTTTAAGTTGTTCTGTGTTGTTCTCCAGGTCTGATATTCTTTGTTCTGCCTTCCTCCATTCTGCTTCTGGGCTTTTTCAAAATCCTTTCCTCTTGAATGATGAGTGTTGATTTCCTTTTTCATTTCCTCTTCTGATTTCTTTAGTTGTTTCTATTTCTTTTTGGAGCTTCTCGATCTCTCTTTTTTGTAGCTCTATTGTTTGCTGGTTGGTTTCTTTTTCTTTTTTCTTTTTTTTTTTTTTTTTTTTTTTTTTTTTTTTTTTTTTGGAGTTTGTCATTCTCTCTAAGTTTTTCTTGAGTTCCTCATTCTCGTTTCTTAGTTCTTTAATTTGTTCTTTATGATCTTGTAGTTCTTTTAGTATGTTCCCAAATTGTGTTTCTGATGTATGTGTCCTGGGGCATCCCCGGAGGGATCCCAATGAGGAGTCGTCCATAGGGTTGATAAAGCTCAGCACGGGATTATCCTGCCCCAATCCAGTGTAGTCTCTTCTTCATCATCCTGGCATAAGGTGGGCCTTCCCCTTGCCTGTATTCCTATGAGAATCTAAAATGACTCTTCACTGTGTTGAAAGGCGTGCTTTGCTTGCCTCCTTCAGATCCTTCTTCATTATCTCAGTTGGCGGGGGGGGCTTTTTTGGGGGGGGTGGGGGTGCTGGGCTCAGGAGATCTCAAATCTCAAGAGTCACACAAGCGTGCCTTTAATACCGGCTGGGAGGATAACTCCGCCCCCACAGCCACTAGATCTAATCAAGCCAAAGACCACACCTTTAATCCCAGCTGGGAGGATAACTCCAACCTCACAGCCACAAAGCCCAATCAAACCAAAGACAGCAGGACCAAAGGATCAACAATCAGCTCGCCAAGACACCCAGTTCCTACCTGTCTCCCCCTCTTCCTGCCGCTGGGCTCAGGAGATCTCGGCCACACCTTCTAAGACCTCCAAGAACAGTGCCACCAACTGGAGACAAAATGTCTGAATACTTAAAGCCTATGGGGGATACTCATTCAAACCACCACAGTCATAGATATCAGAAAGGCCAAAACTATTGGTTAGTGATGTGGAAGCCATTATAATGAAGCAAAGGACATTAGTGGTAGTCTTGGTTGGCCGTATTGGCCCCAGCTGACTTTGCATGCTCTTGCCTTACCTGTTTGAGTGGTCCCATAATGTCCTGCTATAACTACTTTGCCACCAGGCAGTCTGCTGCTTTTTTCCCTATGGCTACTTATTTTTCATTGTGGAACCCATTTTTAAATCCTCATATTTCTCTCTTTCAGTCTTTTGTTTCTCTGTTGTTTTCAATCACATAACTCTGAAAAGAATTCCAAGAAGCGGGGGTGGTGGCTGAGAGATGGCTCAGCTGTTGTGCACTTCTTGCTCTCTCAGAGAACCGGGGTTTGGTCCCTAGCACCCACATGGCTAACACTCTTTCATCCTTAATTCCAGTTCCAGGTGTTCCAATGCCTTCTTCTGGCCTTTGACTTTATTTTATTTTATTTTGATTTATTTTTGTATGTGTATGAATGTACTGTCTGCATGTAGGTTTGTGTACCTGTGTCGTGCAATGCCGCAGAGGTCAGAAGAGGGTGTCGGATTCCCCTGGAACTGGAGTTCTCCTGGAATTGGAGTTACAGACGGTTCTCAGCCGCCATGTGGGTGCTGGGGATCGAACCTGGGTCCTCTGCAAGAGCAGTCAGTGCTCTTAACCACTAGGCCATCTCTCCAGCCCTTTTCTGGCCTTTGTAGGCACCAAGTATGCACATGGTACACTTACATACATGCAAGCAAAACACTCATACACATAAAATTGAATAAATAAAAGTCTTCTTTTGAAAAAGCAACTTCCCCCAGAATCCTTTGTAGGTCTATTTCTCTTTTTGATAGGGAAAGGATTGATACAGGTCTCCTTCTAACCCAAAATGACATAATTTAGTATGCAGACCAGGGTGGCCTCTGTCTCACAGAGATTCACCTGCTTCTGTCTGCCAAGTGCTGGGACTAAAGATCTGTACCACCACTCCTGAGAAGTCTGTTCCTTTTTCCCTCTGCAGATCTCTTATTCTTTCTCCAGCAGGTCTTGAAGCCACTGCAGTGTTTCCATTTTCCTTTCATCATTTCCCCAAAGTGCATATTACATAAACTTTTTTGGAGCAATGGAATCATACATCTACACCTACTCCCACATATAAAAGCCCAACAAGAGACCAAAGTATTGATTCCGCCCAGGTCTAGCTTGTCCAGCTAGTTTATTGAGCTTACTTACAGAGAGCATGGGTACAGGGTTTATTACAGGCACATGGGTGACCACCCCCGCAAAGCCACCCTCCCCAAACAGCCTTATCATACATATCTCTGTGTCAATTTTCCCATGGCTGCATAGATGGAGTCCTTCTCTTTAGTTAACCTTCCAACCTCCATCAGTCTAGTACCTCCTGATCCACATAACTTCTGTAACAAGCAAACTTTGGGCATCACTGACTATCCTACTATTCTGGGAACAACAAAATAATATTCTAATTCCTTAACCTCTGAGTTTAGCTGTGTATTAAAGGAATAAATTTCAAATTATCTCCTTCTGTATATGTTTCTCTAGGCCCTGGGCATCTTTGTTAGCACTTTTTCCCTAGAGAGTGTTGTTGCCAGTACAGGGTGCTTAACCTGCTACTTCCTGGGACCACGAACACCTAGAAGTTGTATGCAGAATTTTTTAAACCATATTATTTTATTTTTATTTTAATTAATTAATTAATTAATATCTTTCTGAAATAGGGTCTCCCTGTAGCCCTAGCTATCCTGGAACTCGCTATATAGATCAGGGTGGTCTTCAATTCATTGAGATCTGCTTGCATCTGCCTCCTGAGTGCTGAGATTAAAGGTATGTGCCACCACGCCCAGCCCTGTTATTTTTATTTTATGTGTATGAATGTATTATATGTATGTGTGTAAGGACACCCATCTTGTGCAATGCCCATGGAATCAGAAGAAGGTATTGGATTCCCTTGGAACCAGAGTTATGGACAGTTTAGCCACCATGAGGGTGTTGGGAATGACCCAGATCCTCTGCAAGAACAGCTGGTGGTCTTAACTGCTGAACCATCTCTCCAGTCCCTGTATGCAGAATTTTATGTAGTGCACTCTTCTGTGTTTTTCCAAGGAAGGTCTGTTATTAGAGTATTAGAGCAAAAGTCCCAGCTCTGGGAGTCTCTATGAATTAGGATTGGCCACCCAAGCCAGTATGCCAAACAAAGAAAGTGAAGGACAAAAAAGAAGACATAATCAGCATAGCCATTGTTGTTGGAAAGAACAAATAAAGGGGCTCATTGATTCCAAATCAATTCTACAAGGGGATGACAGGAACTGTGAGATTTTTATAGAAAAGGAAATCTAAAGGAAGGGTGTATATGTAGCTGACAGAGCTGGTAATCTTGATCAGGCCATGTTCTGATTCATTATCTCAGACCTTCTGCAGGGAGTTCTGGAGAAGTTGTTGTTGCTTAAGGAGAGCAGTCTGGGTGCTATTCCTGCTTCATAATATAGCCCTCCCATCATGGATAATTGCCTGCACGGGCAGGGTAGTAATCTGTCATGAAAGCTTACTGTTGCTTAGGGGTTAGTTTTAGTTGCTTGTCATAAAGATTGTTCATCATCAATCTTGCTATCCCAGAATCCAAGGTTCTTGCAGAAGAGAATAATCCAGGAGGGAAAACTTTAAGTAGCAAAAGCAGACCCAGAGCGGGACAAAATGTAGTTAGGCCAATGACTCATCCCTCTTTCAGGTCCATACCTTTCCTTACACTGATGTATAATTGATATTCAGTGAAACCCACCAATTTACCTACAGAGCTCAGTGAGTTGTGGCACATAGGCAGTCTCTAGGTATCTAACGTTTTTCTATTCTCTAAAGAACTTAAAAAAGATAAGAAATTTAAAAAGAGAATGTTAAAGATGCACTCAGGGGTCAAACTAGGAACACAAGTCTCTGGTGGCCTTTGTGTCTTAAAAAAAGTCTGGGAGGCTTATGCATATTATGAATATAAAGATGTTCATTACAAAAATTTTAAATACATTTTTAAAAATTATTAGTTTCCTGTCATTCAGAGAAACATGCCACCAACAACTGTTTATCCCTTCGAGTATTTTTTGCCAGTGTTGCGTGAGGGCCTCCATCTCAGTTCCTTCTAGTCCTCCTCTGGATGTACCCAGAATTACACTTTTTTTTAATTTTTAAAAAAATTTTTATTTATTCTTTAAGTGTAAGAATGTACTGTCTGAATACAGGTCTGTGCACCCGTGTCGTGCAATGCCAAAGAGGTCAGAAGAGGGCATCAGATTCCCCTGGAACTGGTGTTAAAGATGGTTCTCAGCTGCCATGTGGGTGCTAGGGATCGAACCCAGGTCCTCTGCAAGAGGAATCAGCACTCTTAANTGCTTCTTAACACTCAGTCATCCTTTTGTTTTCATCTTTCTGTTGTCATCTTCTGCATTATTCTTGTGATCTTGGTCTTGGGCTTTATCATCTCTTCTTCCTCCTCCTCCTTCTTTTTAATCCACTGACTTCCAGGTATGGGAACTGACTCTTCTGTGAACTGGCTCCTGGCTGCCTCTGTATTCCTTCACTCTCCACACACCAGGCACTCTGGTCTCTTCTAGGTTCCTACTGCCCAAAGCTCTTACCAAGTCTATCACAGTTCTCCATGTAGCCATTCACTCATCATCCTCCAGTACTTACTTCAGATGCCTATACCTCCAAAAGAAGCCTTTGTTAACCAAGCATGGCAGCACACACCTTTAATCCCAGGTTTGGGGAGGTCAAGGCAGGAGGATCAGGAGTTCAGTGTCATTCAGCTGTGTAACGAGTGTGATGCCAGCTGCTTTATTTCTGCTTCCTTCCTAGGACTTCTTGGGTTCCAAGTTTCTCTGGCTTATTTTTTATTATTATATACTTTCCTCTAATGAATCATAAATTACACCAGTGATAGTGTTTGTCTTGGTCACCACAATGTCCCTAGTGCCTAGAGCAGAATCTACCACCTGGTATGTTTACTCAAGTAAATATTTAGTGAATAAATGGAAGTCCACTCATGCCTGTCTCTGCTTAAAAACCTTTAAATGGTTTCCCATCTCACCCAGAATCAACTGCCAATTATGACAGTCTATAGGTATTGCCACAGTGTCTGGCCTCTCTCCATGCACCTCCTGGTTCTCATCTTTTGTTTACTACACTCTATCAGCCACACCTATTTGATATGCTCCAAAAATATCAAGCATTCCCTCTTAGTCCTTTGCACTTACTGTTTCCTCTGCTTAAAATACTCTTCTAGAAATCTTCATGGCTCACCCTCCTTCATTACTAGTCAGGTCTACATAGTGAGTTCTGGGCCAACTGGGGTTACAAAAACAAACAAACAACAACAAAACAAAAACAAAATAAGGGTTCCCACGATAGCTCAGTGGGTAAAGGCACTTGCCACCAAGCCTGCCAACCTGAGTTTGATCCCTGAAACCCACATAAAAGTGGAAGGAGAAAACTGACCATAAAGTTGTCCTCTAAAGGGGCTGGAGAGATAGCCTAGCGGTTAAGAGCACTGACTACTCTTGCAGAGGACTCAGGTTCGATCCCCAGCACCCACATGGCGGCTAAGAACCGTCTGTAACTCCAGTTCTAGGAGAACTCCAGTTCCAGGGGAATCCGAGACCCTCTTCTGACCTCTGCGGCATTGCATGACACGGGTGCACAAACCTACATAAAGACAGAACATTCATACATATAAATAAATAAATAGATAAATAAATAAATGTTCTAGTTTGTCTTCCATTGCTGTGACAAAACACTCTGACCAACACCAACTTGGGGAGGAAAGGGTTTATTCAGCTTACATCTCCTGGGTCACAGTTCATCACTTAGGGAGCCCAAGACAGGAACTCAGGGCAGGAACCTGGAGGCAGGAGCTGAAGCACAGGCCATGGAGGAATGCTGTTCACTGGCTTGCTCCTCAGGCTCATGCCCAGCC
>VZQC01015242.1:10017-42132 GCA_009823505.1 Rhizomys pruinosus | reverse complement strand
CAACAACAACAGAAAATACTGCATCAAAGAACTGACTGAAACAGTGAACTTCTGCTCAAAACAGTCAACGTCCCCATGGAAAATATTGAGAAAGACTAAGAGATGGAAAGCATGTTTGGCAGAATGCACGAGCTCTGACGGGGTGGGGGAATGAGCGGGAACACGGGTCTAGATTTGTTAAAAATAAATAAATAAATACATTAAAAAAATAATAATAATTTTTTTTTTTAAGTTTGTCAGGGCTGGGTGTGGCGGCAAACACCTTTAATCCTAGTACCCTAGAGGCAGAGGCAGGCAGATCTCCATGAGATCAAGGCCAACCTAATCTACATTACTTCTAGAGAAGAAACCATGGGTTTTGTTTGTTTGTTTTTTGTTTTCTGGTCTTTTCAAGACAGGGTCTTCCTGTAGCCCCTGCTGTCCTGGAACTGGCTCTGTAGACCAGGCTGGCCTTAAACTCACAAAGATCCGTCTGCCTCTGCCTCCCAAGTGCTAGGATTAAAGGTGTGCGCCACCACGCCACCATGTTAATGATAGGTAATATCATCACTTGAAAAAATTGTTTTTAATTGTTGTACATTTATTGTGTGTGTGCATGCGCACCTGTGGTGGTCAGATAACGTGGGGGAGTCAGCCCTCCTGCCACCATGTGGGTCCTGGAGGCTGAGCTAACACCATCTGGCCCTGTTGTGAGTTTTTTTAGACAAAGTTTCACTGTGTAATCTAGGCTGACCTAGAACTCATGGCAATCCTCCTGCCTCAGCTTCCTAAATTCTGGGATTAGAGGCATGAACTGGCATTCCTGGCTGGAATTTATTGTTTTAGTTTTGTTTAAGACAGGATCTCCAGGACTTAGGGACCATTGCAGAAGAAGGAGTGAAAAGAGCCAGGGAGGAGGTGCATGACCTTATGGAAACAGACTCCTACCAGCTCCTGCTCATGTGAACCTACAGCAATGGTGTCAGCAGGCACAAGACCCATGTAAACGCAAGCAGACAAAAATCCAGCATGGAACTAAGAAAATGGGCAGCAGACCCCAATCTTAGCTGAAGAAATATTGGCAGCTAACTACTGCTGGGTGAGGAAGAGCTGATCTTCTTAAAGTGAGGGACTCTAGATAGGCTGACTAGACCTCAGTGGATGAACTTGCCTTGAGGAACATCTGGGGACACTAACATGACACAATAGGCCTTAACACAAATGGCAGTGTATGAATTCCAGTGGGGGGCTGTGGGAGGGGCCAGTGGGAAGGGATATAAATATGATTAAGATTGATTAAGATGTTCTGTAAAAAAAAAAAANGGGATTTTTTTTTAATTCACTTACATAGTCTCGGATGTGCACCATGCAAAACTGGGATTATCTATTTAAGAATCTAGTAAACCTCTCTGATCTGTGGGAACATGCAAATCCTCCGTACTCTAGAATGCTCACCAAGTTCTCATATAGAGTGTAAATGACAGGCTAACCAAATCTACTTATAATCACACTCAAAAGGTTGGAGAAAAGGCGTCTCAGGGCAATGCTGTTTTTTAGTTCTTAGCCACGCTAACAAGCACATAGTCACCCAAAATTGCACCACGCCAAACTTTGCCAAGATACCCTGAGGACCTAGTCATTGTCTTTCTTTTGTCATCTAAGACTGTGAAATTTTTATCTGGAGCGTCTTCTTCTGTTTCTTGGAGACGTTAGAGGAGTTCTAACGCACCCTGAGTAAGCCCTCATGCGTGTCTTCCTGTAGGTGAACTCGACCAGTACCATATATAATGAGAACCTAGCCACCAGCCGCTGCCGTTCCCTGTTAGTGTGTGCACTCACGCGTTACTATTATACTGCATCCCTCTATATCATTTCAGGCGGTAGATTCCACGAGGTGCTTGCGGGGTCAGCACCATCGATGCACCTCACGCCTCAGACTCACAGGGTGTGGCAAATAAAAGGATAGCAAGGCAGTGTCTTCAAATTCCACCAGAGGATGGATTATACTGGCTCGGGGTTTGTATATGTCTAGTATACATCCTTCATGCGTTGGGGCGTATTCTTAAATTAACCACATCTCACACTGGTCCTGCCAAGCCTTCGGCTTTCGAGTTTCCTACTTTTCACTTAGATAGTTTGGAAAGGTTTGTCTGGTGCCTTTTTGCATTACTCACTCTGACTCCGCTTAACTTAATAAAATCGTCTTTCTTATCCTGTCCTTGAGTATGTGCTCGCGACCCTCCACTGCGAAATACAAAGAGAGTCACAGAGACCTCACGGCGCGGCTGGTAGTACTGGCAGCTTACAGAATGGTTGTTATTGGCTCACTAGTGGGTAGTCCCAAAAAGTATGAAGAGGTGAGATATCCGCAGTGAATGAATGGTAGGTAGCAGCTTGACTTGATGCTGCTTATCTAATCGTGCGTGGTACCTGTTCCCCTATCGATCCGCGGTGGCGAAGCCTAAGGTAGATATTTTCAAGTCTTTTCCTTCTTTGATATGAATATAGGGCCCTTGTGAAATATCGTTGCTAATTCGATATTTAGACTAGTCTTAGATGGCTTCATGCGGAGAATGGTGCTCTTATTATGTGGCTTCAAAGTCAAAGATTGAACAGTATTGTGATAGATTAGGTTAGGGATTGAGAATATAATCAGGGTTTATATCAAAAATAACTAGGGTTCATCGAAGTGGAGTAGTAATATTCTGTTCTTAATCCGTCAGATACAGTAACTTATAATATCTAAAAGAATGTTCGCTCTGGAATGAGACATTGGTATCTCCTGCATACACTTTGCGCTTTGTAGAGCCGGCAAACTAAGGAGCACAATGGCTCTTTATCCATGGGAACATCTTATGGCTATAGTTATGTCACCTAAAGGATTACGCACTGTCCTTGAGATATGTTGATAATCTTCTAGATTGCATATCTATCTGTGGATCTCTAAATTTTTTTTGTAATTTTTGGGTTCTTTTTTGTTTAGGAATGGTTGAGAATGCTCACCTGTTTGAGCTTGCGCTAGTAAGAGCGAAGGTCTGTGCCTATTGAACTCACGTATGAGTTGATGGTCACATACACTGCCTCCCAGAATGAGGTTATTGTTGTCTGTGCGGATTATAGGAGGGGTTGTGCCAAACAAGGTCACTTTTACTGGGGCGGACCAGAGGTGCGATAATTAATATCGGTTGTGAGCATGAGATTGTTTATGTATTTAATTGATTATTGATGAAATGAAAATATTGTTGTGGGGTGTCTGGTAAGGCCAGAGGTAGCTCTTATTTGTAGTTCTGTCTTGAAGAGCCTAGACAACTGTGCTCTTTTTGCAGAGGATCCTGGGATCGATTCCACATTCGTAGCACCACTAAGCAGGCCTACGGTGCGGCTGAGAACCTGATCTATTTAACTCGCGCACTTCCCAGGGGAATTCTGATTCTATCCCTCTTCTATTCTCCGCAGCATTTGCATGAGACGACGGCGATGGTCACGGAGGAACTAGTATGACCCACTGTTTGCAAGATCGCTATCACTTTCACTACACATCATGAATATATTATATTATTTAATAAAATTATATATCATTAATTGAAGTAATATATATAATATGAATTATTTATTAATAAAGAGATGTCTATCAGGTTAATGAGCCGGTGGTGCCGTTGGTTTCAGCACGCCTTTAAACTTCTAGCTACTTAGTGGCAGTATAGTTACATAGAGTATGAGGCTTGGCATCTTGTTGTTGAGATTTTCATATTTTTGGCTCAGGCTCTCTGTCTTATTTCAGAAACTGAGTTCTCTCAGTGTACTTTAATGCCGCTTAGTGTGTACTAACTTATGGCGAGTAATAAAGTCGTGTCTGGCCTTAAAAGAAGGCGCTCGCGATGAGAAGTGGTTCATATCAATAAGACACGTATAATTACAATTATAAAAAAGCCTAAAGCATCATGTTGTACAGAGATAGAATTCATATTTAGAATATAAACTCTAGAATAGCAAACAAATTGGGGGGACAGATAACTCGTACAGTTGTGAGAAAGGTCTAGGGTGAGTGTATAATATCATATGTAATGACCATACCAGCCATGTGTCGTAGAATTTATAATCAGTAGAGCACTTGAACTGAGGGGTATTCTAGTGAACGAGGGAGCTGCGACGATGACTAGTGAGGTGCTCATACAAAAAGAGTTCATTTTACCCGGCTCAAAATTAAATAAAAAGAATATTAACCATGTGGTAATGCCAGGCATGGTGGCACACCTTTTTTTTTTTTTTTTTTTTTTTTGGGAGGCAGAGGCAGAGAATCTTTGTGAGTTCATGACCAGACTAAGTCCTACATAGTGAGTTCCAAACACCTGGGACTAACAGGGAGACCCTTATCAAAAAGAACCACAAAAAGAATTTTTTTTTTTTTTTAATTCTTTAATTTATTCTTGTAGTAATGTGTATGAAATATACTGTCTGCATGCTCAGGTCTGTGCACCCGTGTCATGCAATGCCGCGGAGGTCAGAAGAGGGTGTTTGGATTCCCCCGGAAAACTAGAGCTCAAAGAACGGTTCTTAGCTGCCATGTGGGTGCTGGGTGATCGAACCGGGGGGTCCTCTGCAAGAGCAGTCGGTGCTCTCAACCCTAGGGGCCATTCTCCGCCCAAGAATGTTTTAAATATGCATGAAAATGAATAGACCGTTGGTGAAAAACTAGTATGATATTACATTATGCTCCTACCTATTTCCACAGATACAATGTTTGGTTTGTTTGTTTGTTTTGTTTGGTCTTTTTGGAGATAAAAAAGAAACAGGGTCTCCCTGTAATGCCAGCCGCTGGCCTTGGACTCAACTCTGTAGACCAGGCAGACCAGGCTGGCCTTGAAACTCACAAAGATCCTCCTGCCTCTGCTCCCAAGTGCTAGAACTAAAGTTGGCCACCATGCCAGAGATACAATGTATTTTTTAAAGTTAGTGAATTGAGGCTGGAGAGAGCCTTAGCAATGGTTAAATGCACCGACTGCTTTTGCAGAGGACCCGGGTTCTTATTCCCACAGCACCCCACATGGTGGCTGAAAACCGTCTGATAACTCCATATTCCAGGAGAACCTCAGTTCCAGGGAATCTGGACCCTCTTCCTACCTCCGCACGCCATTCAAACGACACGGGTGCACAAACCTGGCATGCAGACAGTACATTATACACATAGAAATAAATAAAAAATTAAAAAAAGTTAGTGAATTTAGCCTGGCAAGATGGCTCAGTGGATAAAGGTGCTGGCCACCAAACTGGACAACCTGAATTCAATCCTCAGGAACCACAGGTAGAGGGAGAGAACCATCCATGCCTGCAATTCGTCCTCCTAAGATGCATACCATGGTGTGTGTTTACACAGGCACAGGCACACATAACACATCAATGTGTGTGTACACAGGCACGGGCATAGATGTTTTGCATAACAAATAAAAGTAGTGAATTCTTAGCCGGGCATGGTGCGGCGCATACGCCTTTAAATCCTAGCACCTGGGAAGCGGAGGCAGGCACGCGCGGATCTTTTGTGAGTTCAAGGCCGAGCCTGGTCTACCCAGAGTGGGTCCAGGCCAGCTGGGGCTAACAGGGAAGCCCGTATTCAAATGACCTAAAAAAAAAAAAAAAGTATGAATTCTGTTAAATTTTAAAATTTGGTAATGAAATAGTAATTTTTGAGATTGTGGGAAACTTGCATTTTTTAAAGTTTTTTCTAACTGTAATAATACCCTGTTTTTCTGCAGTGCTAAAGCTCAAACCTAGGGCTTAGGCATGCTAGCCAAGCACAGTACCAGCTAGCTACTACCCAACAAGACATAAAACTATCTTAAATGATTCTTTGAGTTGTGTAGTTACTGAACATTTGTGATCACTGAAAAGCCTGAAAGCATTTCTCCAATAATTGCCTTATTCCTACACCTTCCAGCACAACTCATACAGAAAACAGTGCTTCGATCATCTCTGTAGTACTCTGAGATATCATCACAATTTATTGTTTCTAGAAAGATAATGTTTCACTTCTGAGGTGCAGGACTGTCTCTGAGACTATTATTAAAGCTGATTTACAGACAAACAAAGTCATGCCCTTTCCCAAGGGAGATCTGGACTTAGATGAGACTGTCATTCAGCTGAAGTTACTTATATTTTTCTTAGTTGCTGTATAAGCTCGAATATTTATACGATTTATTTATATGTTAATTAGTCTTTTTTTATTTTATTCTTTTCCACCTACACACCACGCCTGGCTTAAAGACCAGCTCTTAGCCACCAGGTGGGTGCTAGGAAATAGAACCTGGGTCCCTCTGCAAAAGCAGTTGAACTATCTCTTAACCACTGAGCCATCCTCTCCAGCTCCCTATTTAGGTTTTCTTTTTGGAGAAGGGTCTTCCTGTAGCAACCAAGCTGGCCTTGAAGCTAGTGTGACCGCAGGGTAAGTGCTTTGATCTCAAAGATATCTGCCTGTTCTGCTTCCTGAGTGCTGGGATTAAAGATGTGCACTACCGCACTGGGCTTAAGTCAGGATTTTTAGATGCCAGAATCTCAGCTTTGCTACAGAGCCTCCGGACAGGCCCTGTCTCAGATTCCTTCTGAAATATGAGTGCATTCCAAATCCAAACAACATTATTTACTTACCTTTCTCTATCCACTCAGTACCCTTCCTCCTGACCTCACTGTGATCCAAATACTTTGATAAGAGCCCTAAATACAAGATAAATGCATTAAGTCTGAAACCTGACTTTTATTTTTAGAAATTAAAATTTGTTCATTTTTATAATTAAGAAATCTAAGCAACAAGCAGAATTGGCCTTTTGATAATTAGGCATATTCAAAACAAAGCTGGAGGGCGTGGTGGTACACACCATTAATCCTAGCACTTGGGAGTTCAGGCCAGCCTGGCCTATGTAGCAAATGAATTCCCAGGATAGTCAAGAGTTACATATGGGCCCCTGTCCTTTTTTTTTTTTTTTTAACTTTTAAATTTTTGTAAATTTTTATTGAACTTTTGTGTATTTTATAACAGAGCATCTTTTTTTTTTTTTAGCAGAACACGAGTTCCAGGGCACCTGGGGCTACAGGAAGACCCTGTCTCAAAAAGACCAAAAAAAAAAAAAAAAGAGGAAGAAGGAAAAAAAAGGACGTGTTTATTTTATCTCTATATACTAATGGTAAACACCAAAATTAATACATATATTATTTATAATTAGGCATAAATCTAACAAACATAAAGAATATATATGGGGACTGGAGAGATGCCTCAGCAGTTAAGAGCGCCGACTGCTCTTGCAGAAGGCCCCGGTTCCATTCCTAGCACCCAATGGCAGTTAAGAACTGTCTTTAACTCCAGTTCCAGGGGAATCTGATGCCTTCTTCTGACCTCTGTGGCATTGCACGACATGGGTGCACAAACCTATATGCAGACAGTACATTCATACACACACAAAAAAAAGAATAGGGGCTGGAGAGGTGGCCTAGCAATTAACAGCGCCAACTGCTCTTGCAGAGGACCTGGGTTCAATCCCCAGCACCCACATGGCGGCTGAGAACCGTCTTTAACTCCAGTTCCAGAGGAATCCAACGTCCTCTTCTGACCTCCAAGGCATTACACAACATGGGTGCAGGAACCTGCATGTAGACAGTACATTCATATACATAAAAAAAGAATAAATTAAAGAATTAAAAAAAAAAAAAAACATTCTTTTTGTGGTCTTTTTGATACAGGGTCTCCCTGTAGTCCCAGGTGTCTGGAACTCACTATGTAGACTTAGTCTGGTCTTGAACTCACAAAGATTCTCTGCCTCTGCCTCCAAAGTGCTGGAATTAAAGGCGTGTGCCACCATGCCTGGCATACCACAGTTAATTTTTTTTTTTTTTTGTCTTTTAGAGACAGAGTCTCCCTGTAGCCCCAGCTGTTCTGTAGACCAGGCGCTGGCCTTGAACTCACAAAGATCCACCTGCCTCTGCCCCCAAGTGCTAGGATTTTTTTCCCCAAGTGCTAGGATTAAAGGCGTGAGCCACCACGCCCCTAACCACAGTTAATTTTAAAGCTAAGTTTAAACAGAAATAACAAAAATTTAAGTATTAGTTTAAGCCCATTACATGACAAAATTTCAATTCCTTCAGATTTAAAAACAGATGTGTGGGTTAGCAAAATGGCTCAGCAGGTAAAGGCAATGCTGATAGGCCTGTAAACTTGAGTTCAATCTTTGGGACCATATGGTAGAACTTACTCCCTCAAGTTGTCCTCTGACCTCCATATGCACTCCATGAGATGCACACACTCCAACCTCCAAGTACACATTAAACTTAAAAATTAGAACCACAGATGTTTGTTTCCTAATGCGTTCCTTGGAATATGTAGATACCATTGCCGTGGGTTCATAGAGCAGGAGCTTGTAGGAGACTTTTCCATGTGACCGTTGACCTCCTCCCTGACTCTTACCATCTTTCCATCCCCTCTTCTCCAATGGTCCCTGAGCCTTAGGTGAGTGAAGCTTAATAAAGGAGTCCTGATCAAGGACCCATAGTCTGCAGACTCCTAATCTCCATGTTTTGGCCATTTGTGCCCTTCTGTGTTCCTGGCCCTCCGTTGTATGAGGGAGCTTCATTAACGAGAGTTGAGAGATTCATTAGTGTGCTCTTTTCCCCTTTTCTATGTTGTGTGAGCCTTATGTATAGAGGATGCATTGTAGGTGTGCCACCTACGCTTGGGCAGTTCATAGGTCTGCATGAACAAGTTGTGCTACTCCGCAGTAGTTTCCATCTAGTGCAAAAGAAGCTGCTTTGATGAGTGGTCATTGGGATGCTTGACTGTAAATATAAGGATATGTATTTTGAACTTGGTAGGAACTTACATTAGTCTAGGGATGTGACAGCACTGGGGATTTCTTTAAGATCTATGACCTCTCTATCTGTGGGACAGCAATCCTGTACTCAGATGTATCTTGAGTGTATGCAGGCTACCAATCTACTTATCACACTAGGTGGAGAAAAGATGCAGGGCATGCTGTTTTTGGCTAGCACACACAAGTCATGAGTCAGCTTACTTGTCAGACTGGCCTTTTTTTTTTTTTTTTTTTTTTTTTTTTTTTAAAGNTTTAAAAATAAATTACATTAAGCCAGGTGTGGTGGCGCACGCCTTTAATCCTAGCACTTGGGAGGCAGAGGCAGGCGGATCTTTGTGAGTTCAAGGCCAGCCTGGTCTACAGAGTGAGTTCCAGGACAGCTGGGACTACAGGGAGACCATGTCTCAAAAAGACCAAAAATAAATAAATAAATAAATTACATTAAAAAAAGAAAATAGTTGTAAGAATATTCATTTTAGTATAAATTAGAATAGCAAAAATGAGAAATACTCTAGATTAAAGGTAGGGAATTTGTTAAATTATCGGATACACATTGTAGAATTTTATATAGCCTTGAAATATATTAGTGAAGGGGCTGGAGAGATAGCCTAGCGGTTAAGAGCACCGACTGCTCTTGCAGAGGACCCAGGTTCGATCCCCAGCACCCACATGGCGGCTAAGAACCGTCTGTAACTCCAATTCCAGGAGAACTCCAGTTCCAGGAGAATCCAAGACCCTCTTCTGACCTTCAAGGCATTGCACGACACAGGTGCACAAACCTACATGCAGACAGTAAATTCATACACATAAAACAAATAAATTAATTAAAATTTTAAAAAGAGAGAAAAAAGATCATAAAGATATACTTTCAAATAATAGTGGTTATTCCTATGTGGTAGGATTATAGGTGACTTTTATTCTAGTGCTTACATTGTATTATTTAAATTTTCTATAAAACAAATGTATTTCTTTTGCCATAAGAAAATATAAAAGCTAAGTCCTTAGGGACTGGAGAGATGGCTAAGTGGTTAAGAGCACTAGCTGCACTTGCAGAGGACCAGCTTTGATTCCCAGCACCCACATGATGGCTAATGACTGTCGTTCCAAGGGATCCAACGCCCTCTTCTGACTTACACAGTTCTGCACAACACAGGTGCACTTATGCACATGCTGACAATACACTCATACACATAAAATAAAATAATATTTTTTAAATAATATTTTTTTAAACGTGTATCAATGTACTGTCTGCATACAGGTTTGTGCACCCATGTCGTGCAATGCCACAGAGGTCAGAAGAGGGTCTCAGATTCCCCTGGAACTGGAGTTCTCCTGGATATTGGAGTTTCAGACAGTTCTCGGCCGCCATGTGGGTGCTGGGGATCGAACCCGGATCCTCTGTAAGAGCGGTCAGTGCTCTTAACCACTAGGCCATCTCTCCAGCCCCTTTAAATAATATTTTTAAAAAAGAAAATGTAAAAGCTAAATTTTTTTTGGTCTTTTTTTGAGACAAGTTCTCCCTATAGCCCCAGCTAGTACAGAACTCCCTATGTAGACCAGGCTGGCCTCGAGCTCACAAGGATTCACCTGCCTCTGCCTCCCGAGTGGTAGGATTAAAGGAGTGCACCACCATGCCCAGGATAAAAGCTAAATCTTTAAACTGGTCATGGCTGCCTATGTTTGCTATCCTAGCTACCTGGAAGGTTAAAGTAGGAGGACATTTAAATCTAGCCTTGGCAACATAGTGCCAGGGCTAGATTTAAAGCTAGATAAAAAATTTTATCTCAAAGCACCAAACCAAAACAAACTACTAAAATAAAAATACAAACTAAAAATAGTGACTGGAGAGATGGCTCAGTGGTTCAGAGCACTGACTGTTCTTCCAGAGGACCAAGGTTGAATTCTTAGCACCAAAATGGTGGCTAATAGCTGTCTGTGACTCCAGTTCAAGGGGATCCAACCCCTCCTTCTGGCCTCCTTGGGCTTTGAACAACACAGGTACACCTACATACATGTAGGCAAAACATTCATACACATTAAATAAAATAAAATAAAAAAAAAACCAAAAAATCCTTTTAAAATAAAAGAATAGTGATTTAAGAGTTAATATTTAGACTCGGGAAAGAACTTAAAGGTTAATGTTAGACATGGCTCAGCAGATCCAGATAATGTGATTTTAGGTAAATGACTTAAAATATGATTACTGTGTGCTGGGCATGATGGTGCACACCTTTAATCCCAGCACTTGGGAGGCAGAGGCAGGCAAATCTCCGTGAGTTCAAGACCACCCTGTTCTACATGGTGAATTCCAGGACAGCTGTAGCTACAGGGAGAACCTATCTCAAAAATTAAAAAAAAAAAAAAAATTACTGCCAATGAGTAAAATATTTAGCAGTTCAGAAACCAGTAGGGTTTTACAGGTCAAAACTGGAATCAACTGACCAATGTATAGACTTTTAGACAGAGTTTGAGTTTTTTTTAATTTATATTTTTATGTATATGAATGTACTGTCCGCATGTAGGTTTGTGCACTCGTGTTGTGCAAAGCCGTGGAGGTCAGAAGAGGGTGTCGGATTCCCCTGGAACTGGAGTTCTCCTGGAATTGGAGTTTCAGATGGTTCTCAGCCGCCATGTGGGTGCTGGGGATCGAACCCGGGTCCTCTGTAAGAGTGGTCGGCGTTCTTAACTGCTAGGCCATCTCTCCAGCCCTCCCCCTTTTTCTTTTTTAAAAAGAACTTTATTACATTTTGTGTGTGTGTGTGTGTGTGTGTGTGTGTGTGTGCGCGCGCGCACATGTGCATGTCAGAAGATATCTGAGAGTTGATTCTCTCCTTCTGCCACATAGGTTCCCAGGGATCAAACTCTGGTTGCCAGGTTGGTGCTAAGTGCCTTCACTTGCTGAGCCATCTTGCTGGCTGGCATTCTCTTTCCTTCCGGACTTAGGCCCTACCATTAGAAAGCCACATCCACGCGTTTAGTTTCCCTAACAAGTTTTCCTCAGGCAAAACCTTTAAGTAGTTAAAATGTCTCAAGGAGGGAACTTTTGGGTTTAAATTTACAATTAGTGAATATATTGAAAATATACTGAGTTTTTGCAGTTCATTGGAAGAGTGCATGCTAGTATGTGAGAAGCCCTGAATTCGATGCACAAAAATGAACATAAAGCACCTGAAGACTAAAGTAGGGGAAACAGGAACCTAAGATCATTCTCCCTTACGTAGTGAGTTTGAGGCTAGCCTGGGCTTCGTGAGATCACTTTCTCTCAAAAAATAATGCCAGGTATGGTGTCATACAGCTTTCAGGAGGCTCAGGCAGGTGGATCTCTGTGGGTTCCAGGCCAGCCTAGTCTATCACATAATGAGTTCCAGAACAGCCAGGGCTACACAGTGAGACCTTGTCTAAAAAAACCAAACCAAACAATTTAGAAAAACCCCAAACAAAAAACAAAAGTACATAAACAATAACAAAAAAGATAAAAGAAAAGTTTCAAATAAGTGACCACGTCACAGTTAGTATTGTTGACTTTGTTGTCAAGGCTACTTAATTGTAAAAAATCTTATGAATAAGATACCAGTCTATTTTGTAGTTTCATATTTAATTTTTTTTTTTTTTTGGTCTTTTCGAGACAGGGTCTCCCTGTAGCCTCAGCTGTCCTGGAACTCACTCTGTAGACCAGGCTGGCCTTGAACTCACAAAGATCCGCCTCCCTCTGCCTCCCAAGTGCTAGGATTAAAGGCATGCACCACCATGCCCAGCAGTTTCATATTTAGTATTTTATAAAATCTTTAAGGCCTTTATTCTTACATTCTATTTACCTTAAAAACTTTTGAGCAATAATAAAATTCTGAAGGGCTTAATGCTACATCTATCCAATATCTACAAAGTTCCAATCTCTTTTCTCCCAGTGTTCCTAATTTTCCCAACTACTGCTGCCAGATCCTCAAATAACTCTAAGATAGAGACTAATTTTTCACTACCCACTGTTTTAAGCATAAGTGAAAATGTTCTCATATGCTGAATTTTTCTAAAAAACAGATTATTTTACTATTGAGAGCTGGATGTAGAAGGGTGGAAAATTCCCAAGAGGCACACTGGACTAACCAGAAATAATAATATTAAGTCTAACTTGTAGGCTCTTGTTTGATGTGGAAACCTAAGTAGATAACCAGAGAGGAACACTGTAGGTCAAAAGAGGCCTGGGGTGAGGGTGATGTGGGAGAGAGGAAGGAAGAAGGACTGCTGGCAGATGAGAACCATGCAAACAACAGTGGACTGCACTGTTGACCATTTGGTGAGCGATCTGAATCTTTTTTTTTAATTTATTTTATTATATATATGAATGTACTGTCTGCATGTAGGTCTGTGAACCCGTGTCCGGGCGTCGGATTCCCCTGGAACTGGAGTTAAAGACGGTTCTCAGCCGCCATGTGGGTGCTGGGGATCAAACCTGGGTCATCTGCAAGAGCAATTGGCGCTCTTAACCGCTAGGCCATCTCTCCAGCCCTTAATTTATTATTTTTTATGTGTATGAGTGTACTGTTTGCATGTAGGTTGGCGAACCCATGTCATGCAATGCGGCGGAGGTTGGAAGAGGGCCTCGGATTCCCATGGAACTGGAGTTAAAGATGGTTCTTAGCCGCCATGTGGGTGCTGGGAATTGAACTCGGGTCCTCTGCAAGAGCAGTCAGTGCTCTTAACCACTGAGCCATCTTTCTAGCCCCACGATCTGAATCTTTATTCACCTTCTTTCCCATTTTTTACTGCCATCTCTCTGCCTTTAGGAGCAAATTGCTCCATGGTTCACAGTAAGAAGATAAAAACCCGAGTTGCCTGATAGATTCAGGAATGACAAACTTGTAGCCTGCAGGCCAAAGGCTTCCCAGGACACTGGATAATAATATCATATTGCAGTGTCAGAAGATTGATCAGCTCTGTTTAAATCTTCACTTTGAGTCAGAATCAAGAATATACCTCACTCAGTACATGCAAAACTTCAGTGCTGAGTACACACCTGAATTACATGCACCCCCCCCCCATATTCTCCTTGGTTTCATTACAGGCACCCAACTCTACTATCCACTTTGGAACTAGTCTATTTTCTAGATTACCCAATAAAAATAACATCTTGTTGAACCTAAATCTGCTCTGAGTACATTATACTATTAACCCTTTCAGTTATTGCCAACACTTCATTTTATTATCTTCATTTTGCAGATGGAGAAGCTGAGGAACCAAACATGAAAGTGATTTGCTTTGGATCACACAACTAGGAAATGGCAAAGCCAAGATTCAAACCCAAGTAGCGTGGCTCCCAAGCCCACATCCTTGGCTCTATTCTCCAGTCTGTTCCTTTCTGCAAATGAGAATAAATACAGATCTGCTGTACAGTTCATCTCAGTTGCTGAACTCATGCTCTAAACCAACTCATATAATCAGATAAGCTATAAAGGCTGACTACTTCTTACCTAAAGCAGTGTGCTTTATATTTTAATTATATAGAATCTACAGGGAGACCCTATCTCAAAAAGAAAAAAAAAAAAAAAAAAGATGGAATGGAAAGGAAAGGAGAGGTCTCAGGTGCCACCCCTCACAAGTGATTATTATGCTAGGCAAAACTGTAAACTGTTTGAGAAAGACTGAGAAAGATATGAAAAGCATGTTTGGCAGAATGCATGAGCTCTGGTGGGGTGGGGGACATGGGTCTAGATCTGATTAATAACATAATCTTGTACAAAAATATATATATATAATAAAAAAGAAAAAAAAAAAACACCACCAGCAAAAAAAAATCTGTAAACTGGATTAAATCTGTCCTTTCTAGCCAGCCCCACATACATCCCAACCTCTTGGCTCCATGCTTCTCCCATCTCTCATTTTTAAAAATTTATTCCTGCTGGGCATGGTGGTACACGCCTTTAATCCCAGTACTCAGGAGGCAGAGGCAGGTGGATCTCTGTAAGTTCAAGGCCAGCCCGTTTTTTTGTTGTTGTTGTTGTTGTTGTTGTTGTTTGTTTTGTTTTGTATTTAAATATGGAACGCTTCACGAATTTGCATGTCATCCTTGTGCAGGGGCCATGCAAATCTTCTCTGTATCGTTCCAATTTTAGTATATGTGCTGCCAAAGTGAGCACAAGGCCAGCCTGTTTTACAGAGTTCCAGGATGGCTAGGGCTACAGGGAAACTCTGTCTCAAAAAGACAAAAAAGAATTATTCTTAGCTGGGTGTGGTGGCACATGCCTTTCTTTAATCCTAGCACTTGGGAGGCAGAGGCAGGCAGATCTTTGTGAGTTCAAGGCCAGCCTCATCTACAGAGTGAGTTCCAGGACAGCTGGGGCTACAGGGAGACCCTATCTTGTAAAGACCAAAAAAAAAAAAAAGAATTATTCTTGTGTGTAACTCTTTTGCCTGTATGTATGTAAATGATAAGGGGGTCAGATCCTCTGGAATTAGAGTTATAGATGGTTGCTAGCCACCATGTAGGTGCTGGGAACCAAATCCAGGTCCCCTGCAGGAGCGAGATCCCACCCATACTTAAACATGTTGAGATCATCTTATCATGGCAAGAATAACTGGATAAACTGCCTATGTTAAATGATTAAATAATGAAGAGAGCTTAATGATGTTGTACTTCTAGTACATGATTCTTAGGCCAAAATCATGAAAGTATATTGTGAAATTTCAAGTAATTACTGAGCAGAACAGAGTAAAGGGTAGTATAAGGAGATGGGTTAGAGGTAACAGTAAGGAACAGAGATTCTCCTGTTATCCATGAGCCACATCTCATCTGCCTTTTTCTATCTCTCAAATCTTCCTCAGTAGCAGAGGGAAAGGATAAAAGAAAAAAGGATAAGCCAACAACGGTCTTCAGATATGACAAACACAAAAAGAATCCAAACATACAGAATGTCTATGTCTCATTGTGGAAAACATCTACACACTTGGAAGGTAATCACTCATCTCCTAGCGTAGGTATACACGTGCAGGGAGCAGCAGGTAAGATCTTGCAGGAGGAGCCTAATAGGATAGCCTTGCGCAGTCCATAGGGATGCTAGGGTCCCTAGGTAATTGCTATCCTGAGCTGTGACTAAATGGTAACACTACGCGCACCATCGCGGTGGAGTAAGCTGGTGTCACGCTGGAACAAATCGATTACCCTGACGGATAATATGATCACCCAGGGATGTAGCCCAACAGGTCAAAAGAGAACATCTCAAGGTGGGCCGAATTCCGCCGGGAACGTGAGCCTGAACACGCACACGCCACGATGATGATGACTTACACCACATTGCTGACCGCAAGCTAAAAGGACCCCTAATCTCGCACCTGCCATAAATCACTTCACAGTACTTCAAAACAGACACTCCAAAATGTAGAAGCATCCAAGAGAACTAAATTCCAAACTAGCTCATACTACCTCAGAGGTATCCAAATAAGCATACCCGTAAGTATAGCCAAAACTTCAAAACAATTCAACCATATACCAAGTATGCCTTAACACATAAACACAACCTAAGACAGTAAATCTTAAAAAGCCCCACAGTCCTTAAAATATCCAACACTTAAAAGTCCAGTCTATCAAAAGTCTCTTAAACTGTGGCTACTTGTAAAATCCAAAAGAAGGTTACTGTCCTATTTCAAAAGGGACGAGAATACAGGCACTTTCAAACAAAACTTAAGTCTGGCAGAGTAGCTCAAGGCTGGACACTTGATTCACTCACGAATCTTCTGGGTCCGAGGGTCTCGGCAAGCTCCCCCTCTCCGACATGCCGTCCGTGGCACAGCTCATCTCGAGGGCCCAGGCCAACTCCATTCCACACTACTCGCTGCTCTTGGTGGTAACGTCCCATGGTCCTGCCATCTCCAAAAACTGGGGTCGCTACTGGAAACTGACGCAGATCTTCACCAATGGTCTCTCCTCTGACTCTCCTGGTGCAAATGCCCAGGCTCTCTCCAGACCCTGGCAATCTGGGGTCTTCACTCGCGCACTCGAGTGACTTCCACCAGATGGTCTTTCCTGACCTCTCACAGTGCCGAAAGCCTCGGCTGCTCTTCTGTGACCCCCTCAAATTTCATCAACACCGGAAACCTATAGGAGACTCTTAACGTTTACCAAGATCCAGCTTCTGGCTCGAGATGGGAGGCTCAGGCCCTTTGGGTCACAGCTTCTGTGTGCGACCTTGAAGAAATTTTCTCACCCAGAAATTTCCCTCAGGATGCTGGTCCTCTTGTTACTACAGCTGATTTTTCAGCCCCAGCTAACCAGCATCAATTGTCCCAGTACAAGAAGTTTCACTTCAGTTCTGGTCTCTGTTACGTAACAGCTGATTCTAATCAAAACACAAAGCGGACCCAGGACTAGATGACCAAACCCAAGATTACACAAGTCCTGAGGATCTCTGCTCTCCTTGAAAAACTAGAAACATTCATCAGCCAGGCCTCCATCTTCTACAACTCTTCAGCAACAACTGCTCAAGCTCCACACCCCAGAACAATCTTCAGGCATACAGATCCTTCCGCAGCCCAAAGTATGCCAAACACCTCCACCAATCCTCCCCAAAACACCAAGGTCACCGTCTGTCACAGCAATACCCCACTCGTCTAGTCCAATTTCTGTTCTAGTTTGTCTTCCATTGCTGTGACAAAACACTCTGACCGACACCAACTTGGGGAGGAAAGGGTTTATTCAGCTTACATCTCCTGGGTCACAGTTGATCACTCAGGGAGCCCAAGGTAAGAACTCAGGGCAGGAACCTGGAGGCAGGAGCTGAAGCACAGGCCATGGAGGAATGCTGTCCACTGGCTTGCTCCTGGCTTGCTCTCTGGCTCATGCCCAGCCTGCCTTCTTATACTGTCACTGCTCAACAATCAAGACAATACACCAAAGATGTGGCCACAGGCCAATCCAATGGAGCCAATTCCCCAACTGAGGCTCCCTCAACCCAGGTGTGTCAAGTTGACACCAAAGCTATCCAGCACAGATGGCTTCCCTTGTTTAAACCAATGCTAGTTGCCCTGTGATTTAGTTATGGTCTCTACACTCATATACTGTCCAAGGATGATAATACTGGCTTAAAACCATTCCTATTAGGGCTGGGGATGTAATTCAATAGTAGAGAATATGCATAAGGTTCTGGATTCAATCTCTAGCAACACACACACACACATACACACACATGCGCGCACGCACACGTGCAATTTATAATGAACTGTCATCCTCTCTTCTTTTTGTTCCATTAGAAATGATGGCACAGATATAAAAAAAAGAAAAATCTTTAGGGACAGGGAGATACAGAAAGAGGTAAGGAGAGCTAAGAATCCAGGAGAAAATGTCCATTTGTGAACTATGTTTTAAAGGGAAGATAAAATACAGAACATATGTACAACAGGCCCAGCTTATTGTGCATTGATGGACACTAGGATGCTAACTTTCAGGAGAATCTTATTCTACAATGCTTCAGAAGACCACAGTACAAGTGCAGCCAATTCTACTCTCCAGTGCTAAGCAAGATGAAATATGTTTCCCCAGCCATTTCCAGGTTTCAAAGATATCACACAGTTCTATGTGGTACAGCTCCTAGTCCTTTGTTTTTGAACCATTTGCCAACCAGTACAAAACCATGTACTGGATTTCAGCTCTGATCGTATACTGATTACTTCTAGGATATAATTTTATGTGTCAAGGGCAGGACACTAAAAAAGGAGAGGACTTTGTAAACAAGTCAAGACTTTCCCCTGCAATTGCCTAACTTTTTTTTTTTTTGTCTTTTTTGAGACAGGGTCTTGTTGGTAGCCTGCACCAGTGTGCTGTGTCGCTCGCGACCACACCTTAAAGATGGCGCCGACTTCCTGAGTCACTACAAGCCGTTTCCCGCCGTTGCCTTTGCATTGGAGAAACTGCGCATGACTACTAGTCTCTAAGCTCCGCTTTTAACATGCAAATGAGGCATGGGACAGTGCACCTATTCAGAACATACACGAACCCTCTAGACTGGTATTTAAGCAGGGTCTTTTCCCCATTTCGGGGTCCTTCTCACAAGAGAGCTGTGTACACAATAAATACTGCTGCAGAAGAATCCTGTTGTCCGCGTGAAGTTCTTGCCGGCGAGACAGCGCGCGTACCAGGGTCTCCTTTATATCCCAGCTGTCTTAAACTCGCTCTGTAGACCAGGCTGGCCTTGAATTCACAAAGAGTCCACCACCTGCCTTGCCTCCCGGGTGCTGGGATTGAAAGGCAAACCACCAGAGGCCCAGCACTGGAAGGTTCGTTAGCCGCATGTGGGTGCTGGGAATGAACCTGTCCTCGCAAGGCAGCGATGCAGGATGGGTCGAGTGACCCTTAACGCACTGAAGGGACATCTCTTCCCAGGCCCCTGCCTTATGACTATCTAAAGAACTTTTTGGTTACATTACATCCTGAATTTATCATTTCAGTGCCAGACTTCATAGGATTATAAAATCTGGTCAACCAAAAACCCACTACATTTTACTTAAGCATTAACTGAGTTTTCAATTTTTCTTTAATAGGTTTAAGACAAAAAATCCACAATTTCCATTATGAGTAAATGAGGGATGCTGCTGTTAGAGATTATACATAACGTTTGTAGATGATGGTCACAAACCAAAACGTTGTGTAGCTGAGACGATCTAAGCCTAGCTGTGTCAGCGCAACCTACTGTCTTGCCGAGACCAGTTCGATCGCCCAGCACCCACATGGCGGCTCAACCGTCTATAACTAAAACTGTCAATTACAGAGACTCCAGATTGCCAGTTGACTCCGAGACCCTCTGCTGAACTCCGTGGCATTGCACCACAAGAGTGCACAAACCTACTTCAGACAGTATAAGTCATAACACTACAAAAAATAATAATATAAATAAAATTTTTAAAAAATGTAAACATTGTGTCCCCTCCCAGAACCTGGAGCTGTGTCCCGGTTTCTGTAGAGGCCTAGGAAGTTGCCCCACATTAGTAGGCCCACTTCCGCGAGCCCCTAGTGGTGGGCTGAATGGTGTGGAGCAGGGTGTAGAGGGAGGCTTTTTGCAATAGGATTGAGGCACCAAATTAAAAGCAGACTTCTCTTTTCTTCTCCTTCTTCCTCATTCGCTGTTCCTCTTCTTCCGCTATCTTCGTCTTCTTCGTCTCTTCTCGTCTTTCCTTTCGTTCTTTCTCTTCTTGCTTCGTTTCTTTCGTCTTTTTCTTTCTTCTTCTTTTTCTTTCGTTCTGTCTTCTTTCTTCTTCTTCCTTCTTCTCCTCCTCCTCCTCCTCCTCCTCTCCTCCTCCTTTTTTTTTTTTTTTTTTTTTCTGAGGTAGGTTTTCCCTGTAGCCCCCAGCTGTCATGGAACTTCACGCTGTAGACCTGGCTGGCCGGGAACTCACAGAGATGCTGCCCTGGCTCTGCCAAAAAAAAATCCACGAAGATGAAACGGGGATTAAAGGGCGGTGGCTCCACCATGACCCCAGGCCTTAGCTGCCATGTGGGTTCTTGGATCTGAACCTGTCGTTTCTGCAAGAGCAGTCGGTGCCTCTTAACCACTGAGCCATCTCCCCCCACACACCGGTCTCAGAAGTGATTGCATTTCCCACGCAACCCTCCAACAAGTGCGTCACCAGGGTTGTATATAGTAGTGGCTTTGCCATCGGTGGGAGGCGTTTTTCCCAACAGGAAGGTTTGGGCAGGTGCAGATTCTAGTTCTAGGAGGGCTGATTCTCTAAGAATAGACCTCCCACCTCTCTTGATGACCAGCTATGGGCTTGACTCTGTGTGCACGGTCCTTGGCGTCCAGAACTTGGTGGTGGACCGTTCCTGTTCTCAGATACCAAGGAGTTTTCTATCATACTTACGGGTAATAGTCATGCAAGCCCCCCAGTGTGCCTTCACCTGTGTCCTCCAGGGGATATGGAGCACTGCCTGGAACTCCTAAGGATGGGAAGTGAAGTCTAAGAAATTAAGAAATTAAAAAACTGGGGCGGGTGGTGGCCACCTGTTAATCTCAGCAACAATGGGAGGCAGTGGCAGGTGGTTCTTTGTGAGGTCAAGGCCAAACTGGTCTACATAGTGGGTTGCCAGGCCAGCTGGGACTAAAGGAGACCATGTCTCAAAAAGACAAAAAATAATAATAATAATAAATAGTATAAAGTGGTGGCAGCAAAATGCTAAAAATAAAATTGTAAGTGAAAAGCCCTTACCGGGTTGTGGCACAATCCTTTTAGTCCTAGCACTTGGGAGGCCTAGGCAGGCGGATCCTTTTTGATTTCAAGGACAGCCAGAGCTAAAAGGAGACCCTGTCCTCAAAAAAAGGCGCAGAGGGAAGAAAAAAAGAAAATTATTGACTTGGAAGCAGTATTTTCGGTTTTGTTGTTGTTTCTTTTTGAAGAACAGGCAGGGTCGCCCTGTAGTCCCAGGTGTAGCCGGGAAACGGATCACTAGGGAGACCAGGCTGCCTGGAACCACAGAGACCCACAATGCCTCTTGCCCGCCCAAGCTGGATTAAAGGTGTGTACCACCATGTCAGGCAGAAAAAAGGTAATTTTTTTTTATTATTTGTTTTTTTTTTTTAGATAGGGTCCCCATAGCGCTGGCTGTCCTGGAACTCACTCTGTAGACAGGCGGCCTCGAACTCACAGAGATCCCCGCGTGCCGCTGCCTCCCAAGGTGCTAGGATTAAAGGCGGCTCCACCACGCCCGGCAGGTTATGTATTTCTGTAGGTGTATCAATTACTTTGTCTGCACAGGTTGTGCACCGTGTCGTGCAATGCCAGGGCGAATGTCAGAAAGGGTCGTTAGGATTCCCCTGGAACTGGAGTTCTTCCTGGAATTGGAGTTTCAGAAACGGTTCCCGCCTGTGGGTGCTGGGCCGAACCCGGTCTCTTCTGTCAAGAGGGTCGGCGTCTTAACCGCTAGGCCATCTTCCAGCCCCATCTATTTTTTAAATAACAAAAAGATCTCCAATTTATGGCTTTCAAATTTTTCACTTTTGAAAAAAATGAATGAAATTGTGATAGCAGCCTAATAAATAAAAGGAACTTTTAGGGTATTCAAAATATTAATAATCATAATACCACCTAGTACATGTCATTACAAAAAGAAATAAAAATCTTTTAACAATGGGGGCTGGAGAGATGGATCAGAGGATAAGAGCACTAGCTGCTTTTGTAGAGGACTCAGGTTTGTATCCCAGCATCTACAGGACAGCTAACAAATGTCTATAAACCGTCCAGTTTCCAGAGAATCGTGACACACTCCTTCTGACGTCATGCAAGGCCAGTGAGCATGACAATAGGTACATTTTACATACTGGCAGGCATAATTTGTTAACACATAAAATAATAAAAAGAACTAATATTTTAAAAGGCTATTGAAACAAAATCAGTAAGTAATCAAATCTGAATGAACAATATCTGAAGATGCTCATCTCTGCACTGGGTCCCTTACAGGAAAGCTCTACACCAGCCGGGCATGGGTTGGACGCAGGGGGGGGGGGGAGGGAGAGGAACGCCGTTTAAAATCCTATCCTAGCACTTGGGAGGCAGAGGCAGGCGGATCGTTGTGAGTTGCGAAGGCGCAGCACTGGTCTACAGAGTGAAGTTCCAGGCAGGCTGGGGCTAAGGGAGACCCGGTCTCGAAAAGACCAAAAAAAAAAAAAAAGGAAAGCGTCTAACACCTTAACAAATTCTTTTGTTTTAAATCAGAATATTAAGTAACAGCTTATTTAAAATTAAAATATTTCATGGCTAGAGAGGTGGCTCGCTGGTTAAAGGCACTGCTCTTTCAGAGAAGCCAGGTTAAATTCCCAACATCTATTTGGATCCTAACAGCCATCCATAACTACAGTTCCAGGGGACCTGGAACTTTTGTGACTTTTGTGGAACTCTTCTGACTTTTGTGGGCAATGCACAAAACCTGGGTGCTCTTACAAACATGTAGGCAATAGGCCCATACACATAAAATAAAAATAATAAATAAAATATCTAAAATTAAAATATTTTATATTTAAAAAGAGAAAGATACCTGAGATCAGGTATCTCTTGTTTTTCTTGAGTTATAGGTTTGTTCAATTGGTAATATCAGAAATTATAGCTGGGCATTATGGCACATGCCTCCTGTTTCAAAAAAAACAAAACAAAAGCCATAAATATCTCTAAGCTGGGTGTGGTGGTACACGCCTCTAATCCCAGCACTTGGGAGGCAGAGGCAGGCGAATCTCTGTGAGTTCAAGGCCAGCCTGGTCTACAGAGCAAGTTCAGGCCAGCTGGGGCTACAGAGAGACCTTGTCTCAAAAACACATACACACACACACACAACAATACATATATGTGTATGTATATTTATGTATCTCCCTAGCCATCCCCTTCACTTTTCTGAAGGTACCTAGTGTTAACCAGTTTCTCACATTTCCTTCATGACATATTAATGCACTTTTGAGCAAATATGTATATCCTTTTCCCCACTTTTCATAAATAATATTTTATACACACTGTACCTTGGAGTTATTTTTGGAAGGAGTCTTTTTGAGACTCCCTGCAGCCCCAACTGTCCTGGAACTCTCTGTGTATACCAGGCTGGCCTTGAACTCAGAGATCCACCTGCATCTGCCTCCCAAGTGCTGGGATTAAAGCTGTGCACTACCAAGCCCAGCTTTGTACCTTGGACTTTTAAAGATTTAAGTTATGTGTATATGTGAGGGTATATGTGCACATGTATGTGGGTGTGTGTAGTGCCACTGGAAGTTAGAGGCATCAGATCCACTTAAAGCTGGAATTATGTGAAGCTATGGGCTGCCTAATAAGGTGGTTGGAATTGAACTTGGGTTCTCTGGAAGTTCAATATGTGGGATTTTGGTGTGTTCTTTGTTTCCTGGTCTTTTTGAGACAGGGTCTTCCTGTAGCCCCATCTGTCCTGGAACTCCCTATGTAGATCAGGCTGACCTTGAACTCACAGAGATCAGCCTGCCTCTGCCTCCCAAGTGCTGGGATTACAGGCATGCTCTACCCTACCAGGCTCATTTTGTGTTTTTATTTTATTTTATTTTTTTAATTTTTTTGGTCTTTTTGAGACAGGGTCTCCCTGTAGCCCCCCAACTGTCCTGGAACTCGCTCTGTAGACCAGGCTGGCCTTGAACTCACAAAGATCTGCCTGCCTCTGCCCCCCATGCCCGGCAACAATTTGTGTTTTTTTTAACTAGTCATCTCTCTAAACGTGCAATGTAGCAGAGGCTGGTCTTTAACTCCTAATCCTCCTGGTACTACCTCTCTAGCAACAGGGTTACAGATATGTGCCATCACACCAGGCTCTATGGCAAGGATTTTGATCCATTTTATTCATTCATTGAACTTTACTTTTCTCTCTCTCTCTCTCTTTTTTTTTTTTTTTTTCCGGTCTTTTCAAGACAGGGTCTCCCTATAGTCCCATCTGTCCTGGAACTCACTATGTAGACCTGGCTGGCCTTGAATTCAGAGTGATCCACCTGCCTCTGCCTCCCAAATTCTGGGATTAAACACCCACCCCTCATTTCTTTATTGTCCAAGAGGCAAAAGAATCACTGCCATATCCCTGGAAGTAGCAGTAATCCCTCATGACCTGTCCTGCATGTACATAGCTTAAGGATCACTACTTTTTCCTTTGAGGAACAAGGAGAATAAAAATGGTGAGGTCAAGGGGTTGCCCAACTTCTCCAGCGTCCAGGAGCCCCGGTGCAGGGCGCCTCCATCAGCAGGAAAGCCACAAAGAAAACTGATAAACCTAGACTAGAAGATAAAGATGATCTAGATGTAACAGAGCTCTCTAATGAAGACTTTCTGGATCAGCTTATAAAATACTGAGTGAATCCTGGTCCTATTTTAGGAACAACCAGGAAGTTATATGAGAAAAAGCTGTTGAAACTCAGAGAACAAGGACCAGACTCAAGGTCATCTACTCCTTTACCAACAATTTCTTCCTAACCAGAAAATACCAGACAGAATGAAAGCAATGACTCTGACAGATACAGTGACAATGAAGAAGATTCTAAAATACAGCTCAAGCTTGAGAAGAAAGAACCACTAAAGGGCAGAGCAAGGATTTCAGTAGCACTTAAGCAAAGAAGAATTGAGCACAATCGGAACTATTCTCAAGCTGGAGTAACTGAGACTGAATGGACAAGTGGATCTACAAAAAGCGGACCTCTGCAGACATTAACTAGGGAGTCCACGAGAGGGTCAAGAAGAACACTAAGAAAAAGGGTGGAAACTTCACATTTTCATATAGATGGTGCAGTAATTTCAGAGAGTATTCCCATACCTGAAAATATAATGGCTTCAAGCAGCGAATCCTTAGTTGTCAATAGGTTGACTGGAAATTTCAAGCATGTAGCTCCTATTCTGCCAATCACTGAATTCTCAGACATACCCAGAAGAACACCAAAGAAACCACTGATGAGAGCTGAAGTGGGAGAGAAAACTGAGGAAAGAAGAGTGGAAAGGGATATCCTCAAGGAGATGTTCCCATAGGAAGCATCTGCACAGACAGGAATTAGTGCTAGTTGCCAGGGCCGGCAGGCTGGCCACTGGAACTCAGTGATTTTAGGATGGAGGAATCCTTCTCATCAAAATATTTCTTAAATATGTTGCTTTGGCAGATGTCAAATCAGAAAAGACAAAAAAGGATGTTTCATTCCCATGTGGATAAAAATTTTGCTGTTCTTTGTTGTAGCAGTTTTTTTGGTTTTGGTCTATCAAGCTATGGAAACCCACCAAGGAAATCCCTTCACTCGCTTTCTTCAAAATCCCCCTAAAATATCTGACTGAATGATATCATGGTGGCACATTCAGCTTGATCTCCTATCTGTAATAACTGTATAGAAAACCATTTGTGGCCAGGTGTGGTGGCGCACGCCTTTGATCCTAGCACTTGGGAGGCAAAGGCAGAAGGATCTTTGTGAGCTCAAGGCCAGCCTGGTCTACAGAGTGAATTCCAGGACAGCTGGGCTACAGGGAGACCCTGTCTCAAAAAGACAAAAAAAAAAAAAAAAAAAAAAAAAAAACAAAAAAACAAACAAACAAACATTTGTGTCCTCTTGTTGGCTGAAGAACTAAAATTATGATTTCGGGGTTGGAGAGATGGCTCAGCAGTTAAGAGCACTGATTGCTCTTGCAGAGGACCTGGGTTTGATTCCCAGCACTCACAGGCAGCTAAGAACCACCTTTAAGCCGGGTGTGGTGCGCACGCCTTTAATCCCAGCACTCAGGAGGCAGAGGCAGGAGGATCTCTGTGAGTTCAAGGCCAGCCTGGTCTACACTGAGCTCCAGGCCAGCTGTGGCTATAGGGAGACCCTGTCTCAAAAAAAGAAAATTTAGGGGCTGGAGAGATGGCCTAGCAGTTAGCACCGACTGCTCTTGCAGAGGACCAGGGTTCGACCCCCAGCACCCACATGGCTGCTGAGAGCCGTCTGAAACTCCAGTTCCAGGAGAACTCCAGTTCTAGGGGAATCCAACACCCTCTTCTGACATCCGCGGCATTGCACGACACGGGTGCACAGACTTGCATGAAGACAGTACATTCATACACATACAGAAATAAAATTAATGGGCTGGAGAGATGGCCTAGCGGTTGGGAGCGCCGACCGCTCTTGCAGAGGACCCGGGTTCAATCCCCAGCACCCACACGGCGGCCGAGAACCGTCTGGAACTCCAATTCCAGGGGAGTCTGACACCCTCTTCTGACCTCCGCAGCATTGCATGACACGGGTGCGCAGACTTGCATGCAGACAGTACATTCATACACATACAGAAATAAATAAAATTTTTTAAAAATTAAAAAAAAGAAAATTTAAAAAAATATTAAAAAAAAAGGAGGTGGAGACATGGTCTAGCGGTTAAGAGCACCGACTGCTTTTGCAAAGGACCTGGGTTCAATTCCCAGCACCCACATGGTAGCTAAGAACTGTCTTTAACTCCAGTTCCAGGGGAATCTGATGCCCTTTTTTGACCTCTGCAGCATTGCATGACACAGGTGCACCAACCTGAATACAGACAGTACACTCATACACATAAAAACAAAACAAAACAAAAAAAACAACTATGATTTCACCTCAGTAAAGATAGTATTGCTTTAAAAAGCAAAAGAGCCAGGCGTGGTGGCACATGCCTTTAATCCTAGCACTCAGGAGGCAGAGGCAGGCAGATCTTTGTGAGTTCAAGGCCCGCCTGGTCTACAGAGTGAGTTCTAGGACAGCAGGGGCTACAGGGAGACCCTGTCTCAAAAACACCAAATAAATAGCAAACAAGATATGTACATGGACTTCATTTCAATATTTTGGACTTTTGAACTCTGGAGATCTCATTGTGCCATATGAATAATCTTTTTTAGCTCTGGAACTTTTTTGTAGGCTTTATTTTATTTTATTTTATTTTATTTTTATTTCGGTATGTGTATCAATGTACTGTCTGCATGCAGGTTTGTGCACCGTGTCGTGCAATGCCGCGGAGGTCAGAAGAGGGTCTCAGATTCCCCTGGAACTGGAGTTCTCCTGGAATTGGAGTTTCAGATGGCTCTCGGCCGCCATGTGGGTGCTGGGGATCGAACCCGGGTCTTCTGTAAGAGCGGTCGGCGCTCTTAACCGCTAGGCCATCTCTCCAGCCCCAGGCTTTATTTTTTTTAATGTGGACATCTTATTTCACTTTTGGGGAAAATATTGTTTGTGTATTTGGAAAACAAGGGCAAAACATAGTAATGTAATGTGAAGCTACAAATTAAATACTTGGAATTCTTACAGAAAAGACATGAATTATTTGCTGACTAAAAATGTTAGAGATGTGAAACAGTGAAATTCAGTAAGAAATAATAATGTGATTATACTTTTTGTAACTGCAACAGTGTTTGATGGGGAAACATACAGCAATAATCTGTTCTGTGACTTTTATTAATAGTATTATTGTTGTTGCCCTGTCATACTACTTTCTAAAATAGTTTTTGTATCATGACAGTTCATTAAGGCCCATTCAAGTGCAGCTGATTTTTAACAGGGATCTCTTAGAGCAACATTTATATTTGTTCTAGAGAACTACCAGCTGGCTGTACACATTTTAAACAGCTATTAACTAGCTATATGATTATAATTGAAATTTTGTACTTTTTATTTACAGTAAAACATTATCATGTCAATCCAGTTTATTGTGGAAATATGTTTAGGTAATGAGTGTTGGGGTATATTTTTTAGAAGTTAGAAATTAGCATTGTTCTTGTTCCATTTGGATTCATTGTTACATTGTGTTTTGTTACCCAAAACAGATTTTTGCCAAGGTTTTGTTTTTTTCTGTTTGGGTTTTTTTTTTTTTTTTGAAGGGTGGGTGAGTTATTTTTTTTACTTAACCATTGTTCTACTTTGTCTTCCATTGCTGTGACAAAACAGTCAGACCGACACCAACTTGGGGAGGAAAGGGTTTATTCAGCTTTTATCTCCTGGGTCACAGTTCATCACTTAGGGAGCCCAAGGCAGGAACTCAGGGTAGGAACCTGGAGGCAGGAGTTGAAGCACAGGCCATGGAGGAATGCTGCTTACTGGCTTGCTGCCCTGGCCCATGCCCAGCTTGCCCTCTTATATGGTACACAACAACCTGCCTAGGGTGGCACCACAAATATGGCCACAGGCCAGTCCAATGGAGCCAATTCCCCAATTGAGGCTTCCTCAACCCAGGTGTGTCAAGTTGACACTAAAGCTATCCAGCACAACCATATATTTCCTGATGTAATTTGACTTAAAAGTACAAATATTTGCTTTTAAATTATATATAAACAGTAATTAATGCATAAATCTGTAACTTCAAATGAGGTGGGCATTATGATTTTGTGTACTCTTAATATGATTAATGCTGTCTTTGTGGTTGTCTTTTTTTTTTTTAAACTGAAACTTCATGTATGACTTAGGTAAATTTGTAACTTTAAATTTCAGTAGAATCAAGTAAAGCATAAATTTTTTAAGCTTAATAATTTAAATTTCAATTTTTCAGTCATTGACCATAAAGCACACTAAAAATATAAATTATTTTAATAACATCCAAAATAAAAGGAATTTTTAAGGAGAAGCTGAAGATGAATAGTTAGACCAACACATAATTTTGATTTGAATTAACTCTATTGTACTATTTAGTTTATAGATATTTTGTAGGCATTTTAAGTAAACTTTTGCCATGGAGACTAGAAATACTCAGAAGTCTGGTCTCTCTGGACATGTGGGAAACTCTGAGTTAGATCTGAAATGCTTGCCTCTCTGAGTAAAAGTGTCACTTTGAGATGAGCCACAGAGGGGTCATGTTTTACTCAACTTTTCCAGTGTAAAGTGAGAGCCATCTCTCTTTGTTTTCAAGCATAGCTTCTCATACTGCTCTCAGTTATTTTTTATAATTGGAAATCATGAGAAGCTTCGTTTAATGTCTGTAAGGTCAGTTCTCTAATAGGAAAAGTATGGTCCAAAATAGCAAAAGTAGGGGCCAGGTAAAACATGGAGTCATTTCTTTAAAAAATGTGTGCTTGGCCTTTTGTCTGTGTGTCCTTGATGTAAATGCAAAGCATTTCTTATCAAATTGTAGATGTAGACTTCACAATATAATTCAATAAAGTAATTAACCTCTAAAAAAAAAATGGTGAGGTCGAATCTTGCCTTCCCCAAAGCTAAAGCCTCCTTTTTTTTTTTTTTCAGGTGGAAGGTTAAATAAGTACTTTTTTGCCAGGCATGGTGGCACAAGCCTTTAATCCCAGAACTCGGGAGGCAAAGGCTGGTGATTCTCTGTGAGTTCAAGAACAGTGTGGTCTATATCGTGAGCTCCAGGCCAGCTGGGACTAAAGGGAGACCCTGTCTCAAAAAGAAAAAAAAAAGTAGTTTTTCCTCAGAGGGTCATGTGTAAACTAAGTGGCTACTTAAGGCATGACAAACGGGACAAAACCAAAACAACAAAGGAATGAGCAAAAAACCTCATTTTCTCCCAAAGAATTTCAGAATGAAGTAGGCTTTGACCTTTGTCAGCTCAGATGGGCAAGACCTGGAGACTTAAAAATGCCAGAAACCAAAAGTCAACCTGGATTTCACCTCATCCAAAGACCATTAAATCAAAGACCCCTGGGAACAAAAAAATAAATAAATTTAAAAAAAGAAGTGAAAACAGGATTTAATAAGGAAGTTTAGGCAAGAAGAAAGAAATCCTGAGTGGGAGGGGCCCTAAAAGCAGCAACTGGACAAAGACTGAAGTAATTTCTGTTGAGACTGGCAATTCTCTGAACATTCTAGGGGCCTCGACAATTAGGGACTGGCTCACTCAATTAAGGGGTGGTTGAAGCCCTGTCTCTCTATCTCTAACTGCTGCTTTGTTAGCTGCTGACCTTCACTGCTAGCAATTAGCTCTGGCTGGTGGTGTGACTGCCAACCTTGCAGGTACCGATGGCTGTTAATCAAACTATGCTCCCTTTGTTCTCACATTTATATGGCCAGCTTACGGGCTTTTTCCCTTATATATATATACGGGCCTTTTCCCTTACCACCTACAGAAAGCTAGCTCATGCCTTACTGGGAAACAATTAGAATTGTGTTGTATTTTCTCACCCTTATTTTATGGTTTAAACTTGCTTATATTTTGAATTATATTTGTGAAGGATACCTTATAAGTCTTTTTAGTCTTAGCCTCTGAAAGTCTTAGATCCTAAACAATGTTCTGCAGAAACTGAAATACTACACAACAGAGAATGTAATCATATAGACTACCACACAGTATCAAAATAGAAAGACTTCTTGTGGATCTGGATCAAAAATAAAGGGCAGACTAAATCTGCTTCATTACCCTTATTTCATTTCGATTTGGAAAAACTGAGCTTTGTGTTGCAGAATTAGTTATGGGAAGAGCAAAGAACTTGAGGTTTTTTAGCTAAGCTCTGACACCCATATCCTCATGAGGAATGCTTGGTTTTACTCCTCAAAAAACTGACTCTAGGGGCTGGAGAGATGGCTCAGTGGTAGGAGCACTGGCTGCTCTTGCAGAAGACCCAGGTTTGATTCCCAGCACCCACATGGCAGCTAACAACCATCTGTACCTCCAATTCCAGGGGATCTAACACCCTCTACTGACCTCTTTGGGCATTGTACAACACAGGTAAACTTACACACATGCAGGCAATACACTCAGACACATAAAATAAAACTTTTTTTTGTCATGACATTATGTCTAACCACAGTATTTATTTTATGGGAGTGCTTCTTAGTATTTCTTATACAAGGCTGCTTGAGCTTTTGTCCAAGCCTTTTCTAAAATATTACACAGCCGTTAAAAGTATCAGGCTGGTGTAACAGCCTTTCTGGATGCTAAAGACCATACTTAATGCCCATACCAATTTGGCCAAGGGTCATAAGGGATAACTTTGTTCTTTGCCCCCAGAGGTCAATTAAGTCCCACGGGACTATGCATGGGGGCATCTCTTGAAATGTCCTGCAAATGTGAGTCACCAGCTGTATTAGTCACTTTTCTGTTGCTGTGATAAAACACCATGACCAAGTAACTTATCAAAGGAAGAGTTTATTTGAGCTTACGATTGATGCTTCCAGGGAATCAGAGTCCATCATGGTGGGAGGTATGGTGGCTGGGGCTGGAGCAGCAAGCCAAGGTTCACATCTCGCAATGAGCACAGGAATTCAAGAGAGAGAGAGAGAGACTGGAGACCACAAGGCTTGTTAAATTCACTAAGCCTGCCCCCAGTGACATACTTCCTCCAGCACAGCCACACCTTCTAAGACCTCCAAGAACAGTGCCACCAACTGGAGACAAAATATCTGAATACTTAAAGCCTATGGGGGACACTCTCATTCAAACCACCACATTCCACTCCCTGGCCCCCACAGGCCATATAAAATGCAAAATGCATTTAGTCCAACCTTAAAAGTCCCCATAGTCTTTACGAGTCTCAATTCTATTCAAAAGTCTATAGTCCAAAATCTCTTCTGAGACATAGTCCAATCTCTTAACTATAAGCTCCCGTAAAATCAAAAGGCAAATTACATACTCCCAACATACAGTGGAACTGAATACACATTTCCATTCTGTATTAGTCAGGGTTCTCTAAAGAAACAGAAGCAACAGGATGAATATATAACTATATACAATTTATTGATTTGCTCACGTGACGGAGCTCAACAGTAGCGCCGAACTGGAGAGGCCGGGAATCCAGGGAACTGCTCAGTCCACAAGGCTGGATGTCTCAGTAGTCCCAGTCTAGTGCTGAAGGCCCGAATGGATTCCAGGAGATCTGCCAGTCTCAGTACACGCTGGGATC
>VZQC01015234.1:0-16975 GCA_009823505.1 Rhizomys pruinosus | reverse complement strand
TTCCTCTCTTCCCTTCTCCATCTCACTCTGGGCATCTTTCAGTATTTAATTAACAGCTTATAACCGTCAAATCCTGTGTTTTTCTAAGAATAAAATCTAAAATGAAAAACTCAAACAATACAGCTCTCTTGCTGAGATATCGTAATCTTTTTAATATTAATGAAACAAGAACTACTAGAGAGAAACCCTCATTTTCTAGGCATGAGTTAAGAAACCATATAATAGGAAAGATCCCAGAATTTCCAGTAAAATTTTATCACAAAAAAAATATATATATATATATACAATATAATATAAATATAATTATATAAACAATATATATATATATGAAGCGCTGCCAATATAGAGAAAGAAAATATTAAAACATTTTCTAATTTATCTTGTATGTTATTTCAACATTCAAATATGCTTAGTTTTAACTACGATGTGTAATATGTTGTGTTCTGTATCTTAGAAAGTGTGTATATCTTTAGTAAATTGATAATGTAATGAAATAATATTATAAAATATATAATATAAATATATAAAAATAATATAAAATAAATATATATAATTCACTGTTTGTATTTAATGTGCTGTGGGAGGGTGTGTGGTAGCATATATTGGCAAATGGAAGCCAGAGCATTAATAAATTCACCATACTATTTTTTCCGGAGCCAAAGGCAGTACTGAGCTGCTAGACATGGTTCTGGGATTTGAAATTCAAACCTCTGACAAATAACAATGACTTTCTTCCAACTGAGCCAATCTCACATAAAATATTCTCAACACAACACACAACACACACACACACACACACACAATAAACACACACACACACCCCTCTTTAAATTAGGATTAAATATGAAGAAGAAAAGACTAACAGAAAGAAAGAAAAGAATGTTAAAGTTATGATAGGAATATCACTGCTAACAATGCGTTTAACAGCTTCAAGGATTGCATTTGACAACCAAGCCAGTCACATTTTTCTTAAGATATTTTCGAACTATTGTATAAGTGGGAGTTTGTGCAAGTGCTCTGTTTTCATTTAGCTTAAAGGAGTCAAAAGTGACTTTGACTCTTAGAACATGTAGCCCAGTGTGGGAACTTAGTTGACCTAGAAAAGCTCTCTGAGGGACTGAGAAACAATTAGAAATTTAAATGCATGAGCAAGTGCGAGACATATTAATATAATGTTATGTCAAATGTCTCGAATCAGACACTAACGGATGGGAAACAAGGCACCTTCAAAGTGACCTTGTTAATAGAATCCGTAGAACTAAGACTTTGTATGAAAGAAGGGCAAATGCAGTGAATAATTGCTTAACATTAATAATCTAAGAAGAAGAATGCTCAAGTAAAATACTATTACATATTTTTAAAAATTTATTGTATTATTTTTATTTTATACATAGATGAGATAATCATCACATGCATAATTTATGTAAGAATGCAATATAGTTGGTGCAAAATGCTCACAGGAGGTTCAGAAGAGTGTTCAAGAAATGCCCTAAGAAAATATGGGAATTAGGAAAAAGAATGGTTGTTATAGTGCTAATGTAGAGTGCTAGGTAAAAACCCAAACCATGGCGTCCTCTAAGCAAGAGCAATCAGAATGCTCTAAAAACTGCTGAAACAAAAACAAGATAAGTTCTATATTAATTAAAAAAAAAATAAGAATGATTCATAAGACAACTGAAAGAAAAGAGATCGATAGTGTGTGCCTCCTACAAACAAAAAGATATTCACAAGAAATTGAAGCCACGATATACTAAATTCAAAAAAGTCATAAAAAGATAAAAGTCTCAAATATACTGGCGGGGATTACATATGACACAGTTAAAAAACCTGATACATAATTATAATAATAAAGATAGTAATTTTCATGGAAAAAATAGGACATTACAAAAACATTCAAGAAAAGTACATCTTCTGCTACGAACTTCAATAATCTTTTTAACCATGGTGCCATGTCCAACCGGAGAGTACCGTAGAGAAAGAAGTGAAAATGTCCTAACAGAAAAACAGAAGTGAAAGATGGAAGGAAAGATACAACTCAAGCACCAATTCTCAACAAAGAAGAACGGAGAGCGGCTTCACAAAACTGAGCCACAGGCTCAAAGTCAAGGTGATCCATGATTGGAGTTTGCTTTCCTACACAGGATCAACCTCAAAAGAACCAATGCCTAAAGAAGGACAGAGACCACGACACCAGCTCTAGAGCAGCCTTGTAGAACTAATCCTTCAGTACAGAACTATACCTACATTACAGATATCTATTATCACAACCCATACCCCTTCCGGAACGCACAAAAAAAACAAAAAGGACAGACAATATACTCAAATGGAATACCTAGAAAAGAAGATTGGGCCATTGCCAGGCCTTCATGAGTAATAAAAACAATAAAAATTTTTTTTTTTTTTTTTTTTTAAAAAAACACAAGATAGTATGAAAAATATACAAACAAAATAAGAAAGAACTAACCTAAGAACACAGTTCCCGAATTACCACATTATATTTAGAATACGCAGATGCCATTGCTCCTGGTGAGAGTAAAAAAGTTCAAGACCTCACATCTATAAGCACTTATTAGAATGTGTATTATCTTTTTATTTCTTGTAGCATTTAAATAATAACTTCAAAGAGTTTCTCCAACTTTGCTTTGCAACCCCATTGTCTGTAGGACTCACCTAGAGGCCTCTTCAAATACAAGCCACTGTGCTTCAGTCCAGAAGTGCATCTTGGGACAGGGTAAGATAAGCAGTACTTCTCACAAGTTTATATTTGATGTTGTTGCTCCTTATAGGGAAAAGCTACTTCTGAAGGTTTAAAACTATCCTTTCTGATTTAACATATACTTATCTAAGACAGTGAAACATAATAAGACAGACCAATCCATGTAAAATCAATAGTCATTCCTAAAAAGTAGAGGCTGTTATATTTCTAAAACAACTGATTGTGAAGCAGTAGTTCCACAAGAACTTGGAAACTTAAGAGTAAGGAAACAAATGTTAATAGAAACTACGTGAGACTATGCTGGAGGCACTAAAACCAATGGTATCGTGTCATGACCATTCAAATCCTATTGTAGCGAAAAAAAAAAAGCAAAATGCTAAAAAAGAGCAAAAGTTGCCAAATGAGGGCTGGCGAGATAGGCTAGCGGTTAAGAGCACTGAACGCTCTCACAGAGGAATCCCGGGTTCGATTTCCACTATGCACCCAACCATGGCGGCTAAGAAACCGTCTGTAACTCCAAATCCAGGAGGACTCCAGTTCCAGACGACGAGAATCACGAGACCCTACTACTCTGAACTCTGGAAGAAGACATTAGCACGACAACGAGAGGAATATGCACAGAAACCTAGCATGCAGCAAACAAAATTACATTCATACACCATGCAAAAAAAATAAAAAAATAAATAAAAAAATAAAAAAAATAAAAAAAAAAAGAAGACAAGCCGCAAACCAGAGGAACACTAGAGGTGTAAGCACCGGAACAAGAAATGTTAGCATAGGTGAAGTTAATATATCGTTTTGTATTCTTCTTTGGGTAATCATTAAATGAACTTTATTCCTATAATAATTACTATAAAACAAAATCATTGGATATAATGAGTGGTCTGTGCATAAAATGAAAATACAAGATAGCCAGAGAGACCAAGCAGAGAATGTATAAACAAAAGACCTAGGAAGTAATGTACAAAGGAATCGAAAGGTTATTCCGGACAAACTGTCAGGCCCATGAAAGGAAACAGCCGAGAATTGACCAGAGTCAAGTCAACAGCTCCAGATAAAGTAAACTGTTTTCCTTCTCCGTCCACGCTGTGCCCTAACGCCTTTCTAAGCCTAGGGAACAACCCTGCGGAAGAGGGGGGCGTGGTAGAACGTAAAGGCTCCGATTGGGGTAAATGGTGAAAACTACAGCAACATAATGTAGTTCTGAAAGCACACATACAATTGATCAATAATTGAAGTTTGAACAAACAAAACCTGTCACCCCCCCCACATGCGATAGTAGGGGCTGAATAGGTGTAGGCACAACAGCCTGCAAGATAGGTTTAAGCATAGAAAGGATGCTTTGTTACCATGCGATTATCAAATATATAAGCTAAAAATGAAAAAAAAAAAAAAAACTGAGAGAAAGATGCCAGACACGTATGGCAGAATGGCCATGATCTAGAGAGAATAGAAAGTGAGGAAGAAAAGAAGGGGGGGAGAGGGAAAGGGAGAAAAGCCTAAAAAAGACGAATTGGAAAAAATGATAATACAATGAAATAAGCACAGCCATCAAAATAAATAAAACTAAATGATAAAAAAAAAAAAAAAAAAAGAAAAAAAAAAGTAGTTTGTAAACCTGCCTGATGTAGGTGTGGGAAACTGAACCTGGGTCCTCAAAAGAGCCCCAACAGTGTGTGCCCACATCTCTCAGGGACCTCTGAATTTCTATTTTTTTTTTTTTTTAGGTTTCAGTATTTTATTCAAGTTTTATTTAGAGCAAAATTTTTAATTATAAAACAAATTTGAAAGAAAGAAAGGATTAAATGCCAAACACAAAAATGGAAAAGATTATAAATCAATACCTGAGCTAAAACGTAAAGCAACTAAAAAAACAAAAAAGTAATATTGAAGAAAAAACAGAAGCCAAACCGTTTAGAATAACCCCAGCATAACATAAAATCACTCAGCTAATAATTGCCAAATATAACTCAGGAGAATTTAGAATAGACCCCATAAAAACATTTTCAATATATAAATAAACATTAAAAAGCAAAACCACAACATGGAAACGAGAAAACAACAAGAGAACCGGAAATCAAGTCTTGTCTATAATTACTTTCATTCAAAACACAACAAAAAACCTTATAACCACCACAAAAAAGGAACAAAGAAAATGGACTAAAACACAAATGCTAGGACAGACAAACACCGTGAGATAAAAAACAGAGGGTACTATTGAAGGCAAAATCAGGTAAAGAAGTAAGCAGCAAGCAATGAAAGAAAAGCTGTCTAACGAAAAGACAACAAAATCCCAACTGTCAATGAATCGTAGCAGAAGTGTAGGACGAACAACATGAAGCGTCTCAAGCAAGGTGTAGAATTAGTTTAGAAAAATACCTTCAAACACATACCTGAAAGTCACAGGTCCATCCAAGGGACCGTGATACAAGGAGGCAAAAATGAATGCTTTGGTTCTTCTTGTGGCCATTTCTAGATCAAAAATAAAAATTCGTCAAGCCAAGAGAAAGGTGAGGGAGTGTTAGACACACAAGGAAGAAAGATGTAAATATATACCAGAGAAGCTAGGAAATACACTTATATACTAAAAAAAAAAATAAAAAAAAATATAGCAACCAAGGTAGACAGTGTAAGACAAACAAAAAACTCATATTAAACTACAAGAGCCAGACAAAAAAGACCCCGAAGAATACAACTGGAGAATTGGGTAAGAAGCTCCAAATTAGCTTCGGAACTATTGGCAGCTGATCGCTGACTTGAGTGGAAAGGGAGAGTTAGCGTCTGAACCAGCATACAATGGGACAAAATAGTTAACACCAAAGCACATACTGCAGACACAAAACTAGATGACTCCATAAAACAACTAATAAAATATGCATGAGAGAATACATAAAATTCAGTGAAGAGGAGACGAAAGTGGTTTGGAGGGGTGCAGGTAAAGGGGAGAGCTTAAATAGAAGATAAGTGTATCCTAATAAAGAAAACAATACACAAAAAAAGTTAAATGAAAAATATAAATACATGCGCTTTAAAAAAAAAAAAAAAAAAAAAAAAAAAAGAGTCAAACCTCGAGAACCTCGAAGATGTGACCTCCCACAAGAAGACACACAGAATTCGAGGAACCTTTTATGCAATTGAAAGATTCTTCATAGTATAGTCGGAAATAACGAACCAAATTAAACTGGATCACCTGGAGGTCTAATGAATGAAAATTATGGTCCCAAATCTTGCATACTCTATACCCAACATATAAACCAACTACAAAAAGAAATATACAAGGAAAACGCACACAGCAAAATCTGTAAACCCATGAAAGGCAGATAAAATATAACTGAGTACAAAAACAGATAAGAAATTAAAAACTATAGTCATGATAGTTTCAAATGGTAAATGTCTGGAAATTCCAAAGGTCACAAGCCACATCACTGATTTTCCGGCAAATTAGGTATTTGCACTTAATTAAATAGCATAAGTCAGGGCAACAGATATGATCCTCATTAATATATGACATATAAAAAAGAAAAAATACAATCTGCAAGAAAAAACAAACTTCAACAACAAAAACAATCCCAGAATAAAAAAGCTTTATTTATTTAATCTAAGAATATAAAGCCAGGATGAAGAAACAAAATGAAGAAATAAGTAAATAAACTCAGCTACCATGAGTCCTAAAAACTAGGAGCATGCGCAACCTCCAAGACTTTCCTGGTTACAAGAGTGACATTCAAAAAACCCAGATAAAATTTACATGGTAGAGTGAGTATTCAAGAAGAACCTAAAAAGCTAACATGAAAACTTACTAAAGGCAGCGCTCTAATCGATACCATCAATACAAAAAAAGACAAAAGAACTAAAATAAAAATAAAAAAATGAAAACTAAAAAATAATAATAAAAAAAAAAAGAGCACAGAGATGTGGAAATTCAACTGTGTGCTTTAACAATAGATGTAAAGCCTAGGATTAAAAATACGTAAACAACAAAGCGAGACGAAAACAAAACAAGAAAAAAGCATTGAAAGAGTGAAGATAAAAATTTATTTGAACTATGAGAAGATAATACCAGAAAAGTAATTTGCAACTTAAACAAATAAATCAATAAATACTGCGAAGCATGAACTCAGCTGCTTAGGAGCACTGGGGAGGTTTGCAGAGAACAACTGACAAGGTCCCCAAGGCAAGCACCAAATTATGGCAGCAAGTATCCAAAAAACTGCCAATAATTCTGAAGGAAAAATTCAATACCTCAAATACTGAGAACATCTAAGTGGTACATTTGTGAAAATGAAAGGGAAGATGATGCAACTTTAATATACATGTGGACAATACACTCACACATCAAAACATAAAAATATAATAAATAATTTAAAAACATATAAAATGTAAAGAAATGAAAAACTATAACATTGCTTTCTGTGTAATCAAATTAGAAACATGACAATTACATAGTATCATCTCCAGCAAAGAAGATAAATTTTGAATTTTAAACAAACATCATTAAACCCTTTAAAATGAATCAATTTTTCATTTTCATTTTGACATAAGTATACAAGAAATTCTGAGTTCCTCCCATAGAAAAGCTAATAATTCAAAAGCACTAAACCAAAAAAACACGTACTATCATTTGAGAACCCAAACCACATAAAAGATTACAATTGATCAACAAGTATCCCAAGCATAGACAATATGACTATTTGATAAAGATAAATAAGGGAATAAGCATGTTGTGAGAAAATTGAAATTAATTTACACTGGTAGCATGAATGCTAACACATTTAGAAGGAACAGCAAAAACTCTCCTCCTTTCTTTTTTGTGAGTCTAATTCTGTGCTTAAGAAGAAGGACAAATATCTACTTCATACATAAATAAACTCATCTTTTATTATTTCACAACCAACTAAAATATTTTCATACATTATATAACTATTTTTCTTATCATGTTGCTCTGTAAACAGGCACAAGTGTGGGGAGGTTTGTTAGAAAGACTGAGTAAAAAGTCCAAGACACAAGAGGAAGCATAATCGGGATCCATCCAGCTAGCATTTGAAAGGGACAGGTAGGAAGGGGATGAAGAGAAGGCCCAGTGCTTAGGACCCCTTTGCTGCTCTTCCAATGGACCTGAGTTCAATTTCCAGCAAGAATGTTGGTTTGCTCACAGCTGGCTGTAACTGCAGCTCCTGAGAGATCTGATGTCTCTGGGCTGCAGGGCCATCCACTCTCAGATGCACACATCTAGATACAGACACACACATATACACATGTAGTTAAAAATAAGCATAAAATGTTTTTTAAAACAGACAGAAGAAAAGAAAAAGGCTCAGAAAAGGGTACCGGCCTAACAGAAGGGAGGATCCCCAGTTACTGTACCAGAGCAGGAGCTCTGGGAAGAAATGCACACCATCTCCTGAAGTAAAAGCATCCCATCTCTTTAGCATGCTGTTATATGATTCTGCTTTCCTGAGGAGTGGTCCCTTAGCCCACCTGGATTACCTCTTATGTTTTGCTTACCTTGGGATGAGAACAGAAGGAAATAGCCTCCCTTAAGGGGCTTCAACAGAGCCTTGATCAAGGCAATTGTAAAGGGAAAGGGGATTTCACATCCTCCTCTCTTACTTCAACTTACAGAAAGATTGAAACTAGAAAGAAGAAGGATATGAGGATAAAATCACTGCATCAGCTGCTCAGATAGAGGATAAAGTATTGTCACTTGCCACAGCCTTTCTGGACTTCTGTGAGATTTAATGCAGCAGGAATCAGACAAAAGACAGGACACAGTGGCTGACTCAGAACTACTGGGTCTGATTTAGAGGACACAAGACAAGCTTCCACTAAACTAATCTTATTTGTGCAAATGAGGAGCAGAATCTGAAGGAGAAACCACAGGCCATCTCTTTAACCACCCTATTCCACAGTGTCCCTAAACAGCTGAACGTGAGATCTGAGACGAGCCTGTCACTTCAAGCAGCACTGGCTGGAAAATCCTCCTGAAGCAGGAGAGGGCTGTGCTCTCCTGAATCACTAGCAGCCGCACTTAAAAATAGCTGATGCGTTTCCTATGACAGCTAGCCCAGAGGTGAGTCAGACCTCACATGGAGCTTCTTTCTCTTAGCAGACACCACAGTTCCATGTCTATATTTTTATTATTTTTATTTGATTTATATGAGTGTTCTCCATGGATGTGTGTAAGGGCACCCATATTGTGCAATGCCCAGGGATGCCAGAAAAGTGTGCCAAATACCCTGGAACTGGAGTTACAGATGGCTGTTAGCCGCAGCCACATGGGTGCTTGGGATTGAACCGACATCTTCTGCAACAGCAGGCAGTGCTCTTATCCACTGGGCCGTCACTCAAGCTCTCTGGTGTCTTAAATTTGCCTCTTGTGTGATGAGATCCTAAATTCAGTCTGGTTTTTGTCAGCACTGATTAACTCTCACTTGTAAGCCATGAAAAATTAAATTCTTTTCATTATTTCCCCATTTTCCGAAAGAAAAAATAAAACATACAGCACATAGAAATAAGGCAGAAATAGAAAAAAAAAACTTCAAATTTGGAGGTCCAGGTGTAAGAAATAAAAATACTTAAAAAAGAAATTACGGGGCTCTAGAGATGGCCTAGCGGTTAAGAGCGCCGACCGCTCTTACAGAGGACCCCAGTTCGATCCCCAGCACCCACATGGCGGCTGAGAACCGTCTGGAACTCCAATTCCAGGAGAACTCCAGTTCCAGGGGAGTCCGACACCGTCTTCTGACCTCCGCGGCGTTGCACGACACGGGTGCACAGACTTGCATGCAGACAGTACATTCGTACACATACAGAAATAAATAAAATAAAATAAAAATAAAAATAAAAAAAAAGAAATTACATAAGTGATGTGGTAGACCGAACGTTTACTTTCCTCCCAAACTTCTAATTGAGACGGTAACATCTGTGTGTGCTTAGCAGTCAGTTACAGTGCAATGATCTCAGTGCCCCATCGAGAAGACCTAAGGGAGCTTCCCCACCATGTTCCTTCCCAACCTTGCGAGGACCCAACAAGAGGAAAAATACATTCAGCAGACGAAGGTTGGCCTTCCTTTTTCATCTTGTGGTATATTAGAAATAATGTTAAAGCTGCTTTGGTATAGTAACTTGAGCTGAGAAGTAACAGTGTGGTAAAGACTCCAGAAAACTCACTTATGTTTAAATATGACACCATAGTGTGAAGTGAAATATATTATGGAGACAAATATGCTTTAGAAAATCATAAAATAGCTAGTAAACATAGCGAAACAACCTCTTCTCTGCTGCTGAGTTACACTTTGCACAGATATTTTCCTGACTATGAGCCCCTGATTCCATGTTTAAAGAGTGATACTTGAGAAAACTAGCACCCATTAATTCCGAGGAGTCCTTGGTGTGATACATGGATTCCCCAGCATCCTGCCAAGTTTCTTAAGGACTTAGGAGTGATAGCTGTGAAATGCAGTTGTCAAGAGGTGGGCCATCAGCTCCCAGGCATTGTGGAGCTTCAGAGCCTGGCTTGTGTGAGTGGCAATTAGCAAATACCAATAATAGGATTTATCTATTCCTCCCCGTGCAGCATAGCTGAACCTACTGTATAGTCGGTGATAAATTCTTTCTTGCCTGCTTAACTTTGTCAAATTCAATTTTTCTTTGACAAAATGCACATGATTCAGGAAAAGCTAGTATTTGAGTAAGTTATATTTTTTCCAGCTTCATTTTATTTAGGAAGGTTATTTCCTTCTCGAATTTGAATGAGAAGCACAATAATTAGCTTCAAATAAAGTTGATTCAAAGCAAATTAATGATGAAAAACAAATGACACAATTTTAGTTAAAATAAAAGTTCAAAAATATGGGATCTTTTCAAAACACATACAAAGGCACAGAACAATGAGGTATATAAATACAAAAATACTTTAGATATAATAGCCACAAATCCAATGAGCCAAAGAAAAATTAAGAACAAAGATATACAGGAGTCAATAGTGGGAAACATAAATCAAATTTAGAAATATAAGCACATTATATTAATTTTAAGTGTCAAGTTTAAGAAACATAAAATCATGACTAGGGAAACACTTTAAATTGTGTACCGTAGAGCATAGAGACAAAAGGTATATGCTTTAACTCAGAGATTAGAGATGCCTTAATTAGGTGAATTACATTTTATGTGTAAAACTGTTTGGAGAAGCATTTGCATCCCCAAACCCTGGGTTAGTGTAATTAAGAATAATTTATAGCTCTTCAACAAATGTAGAAGGTTACTTTTTTTTTTCTCTTTCAGTTTTAACAAAAGAAAAATGAAAGTAACTGAATGAAATATTTATTTCAACAAACCTAAACAGAATTCAATAAATTTATGGAGAAAAAATTCACCAGAAGAGTTTAGCATTTCATTAGAACAAATTAAAGGAAAAATAGCCCTATTATCAGGCCAAAAAAATTGATTTGAATTCATCCTCTGAAATAGGCAAAACATCTTACAGCTTATTCCTTCTGCCAATATATGTATTCTAATAATTTCTGCAGTGGTAACATTCATTTAAGGCTATTCAATTGTACCTGTCATTGGTTCCAGACTGAGATGCACAGTAGACAAAAGCCAGATGAAGTGTGTTTCTTAGATAGTGTGTAGTAAAGGATAGAGAGACACACTTATGCCAGGAAGTCGGAGAAGCAGAAGAGAAGAAAGACTGACACTCTGGGATCCAGAGTGGCAATGTTGTTCACCAAATGAGGGACTCAGCTCAGAAGACAGGACTTTGGGGGTAACAGTAGGAGTTGGGGTCACAGACTCTTGAGAAATTGAAGGGTTTACAAGGCAATAGTTGCTATGTATAACACCAGCTTGCTAATCTCATTTCAAATAGGTAGAATCACAGTCAGTCTTACAATTTTAAGTGCTTGAGAAGGGGAAGGGGTCATGTGAGCTCACAGGATAAAAGACTGCTAAGAAAAGTGCTTTGTAACAAATGTCTAAGGAGTCCATTAGGAAAAATGTGTAACTGGAGGCCTACATGGAATTGCATTCATGCTATATATTTATTAAGCTTTGTGGTGCTCGCCACCAGGATATCTTTTTTACATTTTAACTGAAATTCTGAGAATGTTTTTCCAATATATTTTGATCATAATTAGACTCCCTCCCCTATCTGAACACTTCTCATAGAGTCCCTGGTAATTTTACATTCTCTGTCAAGTAAGTAAGGCCTATGAAGACAAGTTTGTTTTCCTAAGTGTTCTTCAATGTGTGACCATCCACTGAGGCCTGATTAGCTTTTCTAGAATCACACCCTTTAAGTAAACTGACTCTCCCTCTCCCAGAAGTTATTGGTTGTCAATAGTTCCTCAGGTAATTCTTTGGTTTCTTACCTCCTTTCCTGTTTATATGCTGAGACTTTTGTCTGCCCTGAACTTGCATGGGGCTTGCACATGCCCTTACCCTTGCTGAAAGTTCATTTGGGTACATTCCTAGCTGTCTGGAAAACTCTGTTTCCTGTGGTCATCAAGCAGCTCTGGCTCCTACAATCTTTCTGCTCCCTCTTCCACAATGGTCCCTTAGCTCTGGGTGGCAGATGTTTGATACAAGCACCTTCTTCAGGGATAAGCACTCTGCAGCCTCTTGTTCTCTGTACTTTGTCCCCTTGTGGCTTTCAGGGTTAATCACCATCTTTTGCAGGAGAAAGCATCACAGGTAAGAGTAGAATGATGCATTAATATTTTTTTCTGTGCCCTGTCCCACTATGTTCCATGGGGCTTAGGTGTAGAGGCTACATTGTAGGTGTGTCACTTAGGGCTGGGGACCTCACAGACACTTACTCTCTCCATTTGACCCATCGTGGAACTTTGAAATTGTCTCCATCTATTACAAAAAAGAAACTTGTTTGATAAGTGGTGAGGGCCATACTGATTTGTAATATGAAGTTATGTATTTAGAATACAGTTAGAAATTATGCTAGTCTAGGGGCATGACAAGGTATTTCTCTAGGACCTCTCTAGCCATATATGTTTACAGTTCCACACATGACTCTCATCCTACTGAGTGGGCCTTAAGTCTAATTAGATAGATAGCTGAGAATTTCCCTCAAGATAAAAGTTCCACTACTGTCCCAGTGGAGATACTCATCCTTCCTGTGGTTCATCAGTTTACAGTTGGATGGAATCATTGTCTGTCTTTCACCCTTGGCAGTTTGCATAGTATGTTCAGATAGTATGGAAGCTAGTGTTTAGGGCCAAGTATTCCAGGTCTATTCTATCTCCATTGCTCCAAGTCCTGTGTCTGAAATATGTCCTATTGTAATGGCTAAAGTGTTTCCATTTGGCTAAGGCAACCATCTCAGGGACCTGCTTCACCTGCAGTTTGAAACTGATAAACAATTCCAGGAAGTGCTGACTACAAAAGCCCCTTTGTCCCCTTCCCAGAAATGTGTAACTCCTATGAAATGGTTAACTAGCTGCTTACTCTGGCTTCTGCCAAACCTGCTTTGCCATTATCTGCACAAAGAAATAATGTTACCTCACACAGTTGTAAATTTCACTGGAGGAAAGTGTGTATGTGTGTGTGTGTGTGTGTGTGTGTGTGTGTTTTCTCTTCTTCCTTTGCCTTTAAGAACCTTCTCCCTGCTTCAGTTCAGCATAGCAGTTTCCATTTTGTGGTGTTTTGAATGAGTGTCCCCCATAGGCTTTAAGTATTCAGACATTTTGCTGCAGTTGGTGGCACTGTTTTTGGAGGTCTTAGAAGGTGTGGCCGTGCTAGAGGAAGAATGTCACTGGGGGCAGGCTTAGTGGTCTCCAGTCACTCTCTCTGCTTCCTGTGCTCATTACAAGATGTGACCCTCTGCTCGCTGCTCCAGCTCCAGCTGCCATACCTCCTGACACAATGGACTCTAATTCCCTGGAACCGTCAATCATAAGCTCAAATAAACTCTTCCTTTTATAAGTTTCTTTGGTCATGGTGTTTTATCACAGCAATAGAAAATACACATTTATAACTCCAGAAGCTGTGGTCAGCTACATGGTTTGAATAAATTTGGCTAATTAAAATTCAACTGAGTCTGGGGGTTCTTTCCCAGGGCCCTGAACTCCATGACACTATTTTTAGCAATAAAGTATTACTTTCACATTCTGGGTTGGTAATCAAAGGGTATAGCAATATCCTATGCTATTTTGGAGGTCTCTTGGACTACTCTGACCAACAATTTGAAGAGAGGGTTCTCCTGCCTGGCACTGTTTTTATTTTATTTTATTTTATTTTTTGTTAAATAGCATTCAGCTATACATATGCACAAATGTGTGTGTGTGTGTGTGTGTGTGTGTGTGTGTTTTAAGCATGGTTCTGAACTAATACCTTTCCCTTTTGTTTTTCATGCCACCTGAACCTTCTTTCTCTCTCCTTTCCCCCAGTATAACACTTCCTACTCCCTCCCCAGTTAAAGTATTTTCCTCATCTCCTTCCTGGAGAACATGTTTCTACTATATCTCCAGCTCCTTCCTTCCCTTTACTGCTGTGGATTCTTTCTATTTTTCTGCCTCCCATGGTTACATGAGAATATTTACTTACATCTAAGGATTTGTACCTAGTATCAACTAAGGAGAGAACACATGCTGCTTTTTATACTGAGTCTATGGTAGCTCACTTAGTATAAGACTTTCTAGTTCTATCCTTTTCCTGCAAATTTCAGGATGTTGTTTTCTTTACCTCTGAGTAGAATTCCATTGTGTAAATTCCATTGTGTAAAACATCGGCCATTCATGAGTTGAGAGATATTTTGGTTGTTTCCTTTCTTAGCAATTGTGAAAAAAGCAGTGACAAATGGGGCTGAGCAAGGACCTCTGCAGTAGGATGTTGAGTTCTTTGGGTATATGCCAACGGCCTGTATAACAGATCATATAGAAGATTCCTTGTAGTTTTCTTAAGCATTCTTCATGCTAATTTAGTGGTTGCACCAATTTGGAATTCCACAAGCGGTGGATGCGGGTTCCCATGGTCCAGTAACCCTGCCAGCATTTGGTGTCACTTGTTCTCTTAATCTTAGCTGTTCTGCCTGAGAAAAGATGAAATCTTAAAGTCATTTTGATTTGTATTTTCCTAATTGCTAAGAATGTTGAATATTTTATAAGGTATTTTTTACCCATTTTTAAAAAATTTCTTCTTTTGAGAGCTCTCTGTTCAGATCCACAGTCCATTTTCCAATTGGGTCATTTGTTTTCTTTCTTTGTTTTTTGAGTTCTTTATATTTTCTGAATTTTAACCTTCTGTTAGATGTACAACTACTGAAGATTTTCTCACTCCACAGGCTTCCTCTTCACTTGATTTGTTGTTTCCTTTTCTGAACAGAAGCTTTTTCATTTAATGAGATCCCATTTGTCAATTGTTATTCTTTTTTTTTTGGCCTTTTCGAGACAGGGTCTCACTCTGTCTGGAACTCACTCTGTAGACCAGGCTGGCTTTGAACACACAAAGATCTGCCTGCCTCTGCCTCCCAAGTGCTAGGATTAAAGGCGTGCACCACCATGCCCGGCTATGTCAATTGTTATTCTTAATTCCTGATGGAGTGAAAATCCTATTCTGAAACTTCTTCCCCACACCTATATCTTGTAGGATATTGCATATATGTTTTTCAAACTGCTTCAAGATTTTAAGTTTCACATTGAAGTCTTTGATCTATTTGTAGCTTTTGTGAAAGGTGATAGATTTTTGTATAATATGTTCTTCTTTTGTGAAAGGTGATAGATTGGTGTATAATACATTCTTCTACATGAGATCTCATTTTGCCAGCATCTTTTGTGGAAGATGGTGTGCTTCCTCCAGTAGGTATTCTTGGAAACTTTGTCAAATGGCTGAAATTGCAGGCAGTCGTGTTTAAATCTCCTATTTTGTGCCATTGACCTACATCTTCTTGACAACAACATGCCATTTTTTATGACTATAGCCCAGTAACACAGTTTGAAATCTAGTAAGGTAAGCCCCCAGCATTGCTCTTTGTGCTCAGTATTGCTTTGGCTATCTGTGTGTCTTCTGTGATTCCATATGAATTTCAGGATTTTTTTTTCTATTTCCATGAAGAATGGCATGGGGGTTTTGATTAACATTGCATTGACTCCATAAATTGCTTTTGGTAGGATGACCATTTTCACAATATTAATTTTAGCAACTAATGGACACAGGAGAACTTTCCATCTCTTTGTCTTTCTCAATCTATTTCTTCAAAGTTCATCTTTTTTTACTGAAGAAATCTTGGATATATTTGGCACGTTTTATTCCTAGGTACTTTATTTCTTTGAATCTCTCGTAAATGGTAGTGTTCCATGAACTCATTATTTTGTTTTTTTTGTTTGTTTGTTTCTGTTTTTGTTTTTGGTTTTTTTGGATATAGAAAGGATTGAAACCTTTGTAAATTGATTTTGTATCCTGCCACATTGCTGAGAGTGTTGATCATTTCTAGAAGTTTTCTGGTTGAATTTTGTGGATCTCTTCTGTATAATGTATCATCTGCAAATTGGGATAAAATGAACTCTCCTTTTTTTATTTAGTACCCCCTGCATTTCCTTCTCTTCTCTTATTGCTTTAGCTGTAGTCTCAATCACTACATTGAAAAGGTTGGAGATAGCAGATGGCCTTGTCTGGTTTCCCTTTTTTTACGGGAAAGTTTTCAGGTTTTTTCCATTAAGAATGATGTTGCTTGTTGTGTTGTATATAGGCTTAATTATGTTGCTGTATGTTCCCTCCAATTCAGTTCCCTCTAGAATTTTTTCATGAATACTTGTTGTAGTTTTCAAATACTTTTTCTGCATCTATTGAGATAATAATGTAATTTTTGTTTTAAGCCCATTTATTGGATTTATTACATTTATTGACTGATGCATATTGTACTGTCCACATATCTCTGGAATAAAGCCAACTTTATCATTATGGATACTTTTTTGATATATCTCCTTATGATTTGTGAGTATTTGTTGAGAATGTTTGCATCTATGTCAATTAGGAATATGTTCCTTTAATACTGGATTCATGGAAGGAATTTGAGAGTTATCCATCTGCTTCTATTTTTTAATAATTTAAGTAGTATTAGTTATACATTACATTTACTTTGAATGTCTGATAAATTCTGCTGTGACTCCATCTGGACCTGAGGTTTTTTTTTTTTGTTTTCAGGCTCTGTATGTTTATTTCCATTTCCTTACTCATTTCTTTTGGGTCTGTTCAACTTGTGGACTAAATCTTGCTTTAACTTTGGTGGGTCTGTTGAATTTGGAAATT
>VZQC01015233.1:567876-621473 GCA_009823505.1 Rhizomys pruinosus | reverse complement strand
TTATCTTTTTCAGCATGGGATCTTTTCAGTGTTTCTACTTCCTTCCGGAGTTTGTCATTGTCTCTCTCTAGATCCTTCTTGAGTTCTTCAATCTCTTTTCTTAGTTCTTTGATTTGCTCTTTATAATCTTGTAGTTCTTTAAATATGTTCCCAATTGTGTTTCTGATATCTGTGTCCTGGGCCATCTTCACTGTGTTGAAGGCTTGCTTTGCTTGCCTTCTTCAGATGACTTCGTAATCCCAGTTGGGGGGGCGGGGTCCTGAGCTTCAGCTGGTCTCAGGAGATCTTAGATCTCAAGACTCACACAACCCTACCTTTTATACCAGCTGGGAGGATAACTCCACCCCCACAGCCACAAAAGCCAATTAAGCCAAAGACAACTGGATTAACGGATTAACTAGATTAAGTCAATCAACAATCAGCCTTGCTGAAGCTCCCAGCTCCTACCTACCTTCCTGCACTTCAGCTGGTCTCAGGAGATCTCAGATCACACACACACATTCTTGTTTACACACTTTCCTGACCAGCTATCTGAAACCCAGAATTATCATCAGAAAGGTTCTCCCTATCTTACTAGAGACTATGAAAGTCATCCCCTGAGCTAATATGGACATTCTGTCAAAACAAACACCTTCTCCTGTGTCAGCATGTCTGTTCAAAAAATATATTGACTTTCAGAAACAAAACAAAAAACACAAAGAAAAATGACCGAGAGGCTGTGAGCAGAAGAGGTACCATTCTTATATTTTTCAAGCCATAAGAAACATTGAAAGCGAAGGCATGCCCATCACAACATGCATGCACACCTGTGATCTGTACTGTTTTGAGTCCATACATCCTGCCCTTCTATCTTCTACTGAGCTGCACCACACCCCCACTGTGCTTATTTGGCCAGACTGGCCAATTCAACTGGTCATGTGCAACTGCTATAAATTTAGTGGGGAATTTCATCCTGCTGTTATTATTCAGACCATCAGCACAGATCAAAGAGCTAGATCCTGGAAACGCACACGTTGAGGGTGCAGCAGCCAGCAGGTGTACACTTTTTTTAATTTTAAGTTGAACTTCATAATACAAAATAGCATCAAAATAACATAAACGAAAATTGTGATACCAGAAAAGCATCAAAATACAGTGATACTTTAACATGGAAATTCCATTTTTTTTTCTCCAATTTGTATTGCTTATATATATACATACATACATAAATATATAGAAATATATACATACATACACACATATCACCTGAGTTGGAGGATTTTCTTTTTTTTTTTTTTTTTTTTTTTTTGCTAAAAGATGTCATGTTTTCCCCCAAGTAAGTGCTTGAAGGTTCCTCCTTGGCAAACCCAAACAACCATCAATCCTGCCCCCGTGCTCCACACTGGGGTACCCCCCCATGGCCACCCAAATGAGATCCAGAAAGCATGCATCCTATCTTGATCTTCCTGCTCTGGCCTCCATGACACAGCCTGAGTAGTCTAACAACAGCAGTCTACACTCTGAAGAGACTGAAATCCCAGTAGCCACTCAGTACACAAGCTGGATATCTCAGTAGACCCCATCTGGCATTGAAGGTCTGGAAGATTCTCAACACTTTTTAAAGTTAGGAGGTTCGTAGAAGGGTGAGGAAGAGGTGGAAACCCAGAGAGATTTCATCCAACAATTCCCACACTTACCCTCAAGCAGGAAGAAGGAACGGATGAAAGGCATGTGTGCAGGCTCCTCCCCCAACCCTTCCTTCCTGTCTCCCCTGTGCCTGGACTGGACAGGTCACATGTAGCTTTAGCTGAGAGAATGAGAGAGCTTAACCGATGCCAGCTCTGAAGTTCTTCGTGACCTATCTGTGGCTTCTCGGGTCTGCTTCTGGAGATGAGTGCTGGCCAAATGAGAAGCTGGATCTGATCAGAGGTGGGGCAGGAGCTAGGGATGCTTGTGTGTATGCATGTGTTAGTGTGGGTGTGTGAGATGTGGTGTATGTACATGTTTGTGAATGTTAGGTGGTGCATATACATGTTTACATGTGTTATGTGGTATACATAATGTTCATGCATGATGTGGTGCATGCACATGTTTGTATGATGTGGTGCATGTACACATTCATGTGTGTATAATGTACTGCATGCGCATGTTCATACGTGTTGTGTTGTTGGTCATGCACACATTTATATATATCATGTGGCACATGTACATGTTCACCTATATGTGATATCGTATATGTACATATGCATGGGGTGGGTATGTGTGTTATGTAATGTATATACACATTTGTGTATATATACATTATGTGATGTACATATCAATGTGTGTTATGTAGTATGTGTGTATAGTCATGTGTGTTATGTGACGTGTGTGCATATTCATGTGGGTGTTACATGGCATATGTGCATGTTTATTCATGCATGTGTTATGTGGTGAATGTACATGTTCATTTGTGATTTATGTAGTGTTGTATAGATTCATGTGTGTTGTGTGATGCATATACATGTTCGTGTGTGCTGTGTGGTGTGCACAAGTTCATTTGTGTGTTGTGTAGTGTATGTACCTGTCCATATGTGTGATGTATGGTGAAGGTACATGTTCATATGGGTATTAGGTACTGTTGCATATGCTCATGTGTGCTGTGTGTGTGTTTATGTGTGGTGTGTGGTGTAAGGACATGTTCCTATGGGGAGGGGTTCTGGGGGAGAGCTCAACACCCAGCATCTCTCCACATCACTCTATACCTTATTTTTTGAGACACATTTCTCCACTGACTTAGAGCAGCTCACCGAGTCCCTAGACTGGCTGGCCACCTGGCTCCCTGACCCCAGCACTGGGGTTACGGACACTGCTGTGCCCAGTTTTTAATGTGGGTGCTGGAGTCTGAACTCGGGCCCTTGTGCTTGCATAGCAAGCACTTTATTGACAGCCATCTCACTAGCCCCAGCGCAACTCTTTCCCCCTCACCTCTATGGTAAAAGCTTATTTTCTAGTGTCCTCTCTGAGGAAAATATGATCAACTCTCCACTCTAGCTAGAGTGAATGGGCATGAACATGTCAGCAACTTTGCACGGCCTGAGGTTTTCTGGTCACCTCATCAGGAAAAAAGAAAAATACCCACTCCATTGAGTCTCACACAGATACATGGGAATCACACGACCTGTAGTTGTTTAACACATGGAAAGGAGGAAAGTTGAGAAGCAAGTCAGAAAAGTCAGCGGGAAGCTGAGTCTGTCAACATCCCAACAGAGAGAAAAGTATTTTCCCTCTCCTCAAGAATCACACTATCGCCAAACCTGGGTCCTCTGCAAGAGCAGCCCGTGCTCTTGGCCACTGAGCCAGCTCGCCAGCCCCTGATGCTCCTACAATTTCAATGCAGATTTGGGATGTTTGTGTTTGCCTCATTTCAAATATTAAGTGTTTCCATCATCTAGAACTGTCTTACATTATATTAGCATTTTAGATAAAAAGTCACATTCCATTTTCAAGCCACTAATAAGCAAAGTGTTGGACTATGTCAGCGGAGACAGACTACAGTTCTCCACCCCGGAGAACAAAGCAGGAGGGGAGTGCCGCAAAGTGAAAAGGGTGACAGCGTTTGCAGCAGTCTAATGCAGAAGGACTCCAAGGCTATAAAACGTATGGTGAGGCTTCTCTTCCATTTCTGAGAGAAAACTGTAAAATGAGAGACCTTTCAGTTAATGAAAAGAAAGAAAACTGTGGAGGCAGACGAGAGCTTAATCCACAGGACCATAACTGACTTCTGAAAATTAGGTGGCTATGAACCTAAAAATAAAACAGATAAATGGAAATATATTTGTAAGTCACATATTAGCATAGAAAAAATAAAATGGAAGATGTTTTACTAAATCTAAATACACTTGGCTCTTAACATAAGTGATTAAATGTACCCAATTTATTTTTGTTCTGTTATGATGAATTGAGTTTGATTATTTCCTGTAGCAATTAATTTATCCAAGATACCTTTTTCTGCTATTTTAATCCAAGCTCACATTATATCTAATGAACTCCTAGTCAAGCTCCATCAGTAGATTATAATTTTTAAATTGCATTCTAGGGCCAAGGAGATAGTGGAGCTATGAGGGTCACTGCTGTCAAGCCTGATGACCTGAGTCCTATCTCCAGGCCCTACATGGTAGAAGGAAAGGAACAGTTCCTGTAGATTGTCCTCTGACATCCACATGTACACTATGGCACATGAGCACACATGCGTGCCCACACTCACACACACACACACACACACACACACACACACACTACATAAAGAAATAAAAATAAATAAATAAATTCTTTTAAAAATCTCCAGCAAGGGGCAGTCATGGGGGACTGAATATCACAGTAAAAATTAGGGGAACTCTTTATGCTTCAAAAATAAGAAAAATGTGCCCTTTGGAAATATTCTGGAGTACTTGATTCTTCTTACCAGGCCCTGTCCTCAAAAGAAATTATTTGAGGGGCTGGAGAGATAGCCTAGCAGTTAAGGGCACCGACTGCTCTTGCAGACGTCCCGGGTTCGATCCTCAGCACCCACATGGCGGCTGAGAACCGTCTTTAACTCCAGTTCCAAGGGGAATCCGACACCCTCTTCTGACCTCTGCGGCTTTGCACAACACGGGTGCACAAACCTACATGCAGACAGTACTTTCATACACATAAAAAATAAATAATTTTTTTTAATTCAAAAAGAAACTATTTGAAAAGCTAAAAAAAAAAAAATGGATGAATGTGTGAAATCATGGGACTCACCAAAGCTCAACCAAGAAGAGATCAACAGCTTAAACAGACCCATAACATCAGCATCTCACCAAGCTGGGGAAAGAACACAAACCCACACTAGTGCGGCAGAGCTCTGCCCCAGCCATCCTAGCCCACTGGGGTTGAGAGTAGACTGGGAATACTTGTAAATTCATGGACCAGAGGAACAGATTCAATGAAAGGCAAATTCTAACCCTGGAATGGTGGGAGACCTCCCCTCCCCAAGGTCTCACTCTGCATCGCTGAAGGCTGTTGACCTCAGTTCATGTGACCACTGCATTGTCTCAGTGGCATGTGACAAGGCATGCTAGAAGGCCAAAGCACTTTGAAGATGCAGAGCAAGCATTAGAAGCTGAGGTAAGGGATAAGTAAGGTAAGACAGGGATGTTGGGCTTGTCAGAGTAGGATTTTTAAAAACAACTACAATTAATAGGCTGCCATTGTTTAGCTTTTATGCACATTCCAAAATTCATGTGCTGGGAACTTGGAGAATAAATTCAACAGTACCAGGGAGTGGAACCTGAGTGGAGGCGTTGAGGTCAGGAGGGCTCCGCTTTCATGAATGGATGGATGAGCTTATTGGGATTGTGGGGGTGAGTTCAGTCCCTTCCACCTTCTTTCATGTGAGCAAGCAGCAAGCTGGCTTTACTAGACACCAGATACCACTGCCTGGATCTTAGACTTGCCAGTCTCCAGAACTGTAAGAAAGGAAATATCTGTTCTTCATAAATTATTCAGTCTCAGGTATTCTGTTCTAGCAACACACACACAAAAAGACTTGGCCATATGTTAAGCGCTGTAATGAATTAAGTAGGCAGCTTGCAGTAACAGATGGGCAAAGTAAGCAAAGTGAAGGTTCGATGGAAGAAAGAAGAATTGTGACAGGTCAGAAACGCTGTGAAAGCGAGGAAGAATGTTTTTGATGGAAACTCTGGGAGGCTGGACACAAATGAAAACAGAATTTCTGACCTTGAAGATATTTCAACAGGAACTTCCAAAGCAGAAAATCAAAGAGAAAAAAAGAGTACCACAGAATATTCAAGAGGTATAGCACAGGCATTTAACACAAAGTCTTCATGTGTAACTATGATGCCAGAAGTAAGATAAAGAAGAGACCAAACATCCAAAACAATGGCTGAAGCATTTCCCAAATATTGAACCACAGATCCAAGAACTTACAGAGTACAGAGAAAGGGTTTGGATGAGTGTTCCCCAAAGGTTATTTGCTTTGCTGTTACTTCAAGTTGACTGAATAGATGTTTCAAAAGAAGTGACCATTTGTATATAATATTCAGGCTACTTAAAATCAAGGGAACATCTGCATAGAAGCAAGAAAAAAAACAAAGCAAAGGTAAAATTTAAAACTAGTTTATGCTCAGAAATCATCTAAACAAGAAAAAAGTACAGAGAAATATTTTTAAAGTATTGAAAGAAGAAAGCTACCAACTCAGAATTCTGTGCCCTGAGAAATTACCCTTCAAAAATGAAGAGGGAATAAAGACTTTCCAAAGACAAGCAAACAAAAACTGAGGAATTTCTGCCAATAGTCTTCTAAAAAACATTAAAAGAACTTCTCAGAAAGAAAATAATACAGATCATAAAACTCAGTCTATGTAACTAAAGAACATGGGAAAACAGTGGTGCTAAGATTGTTTTGATAAAACTTCCTATATGTAATTATTTAAGCTTGTTCAAAAAAATAGCAACGATATATTTCAATACACACACACATGCACACACTCATACTCACATATTGTACTGATATGTATAACAAGACAAGTAAAATCCATGGAACTGGAAGAACGAATTAGGATTATTTCATTATTTCAAGGAACATATACTGTCTGTGATACTATGGTATGATGTTACCAGACAGTGGACTTGGATTTGTTGTAAATGTATACTGCAACTTTTAGAGCAACCACTGAAAATGTTTAAGATACACATGATCCAACATAAAAAAGAGAGAGGGGCTGGAGAGATGGCCTAGAGGTTAAGAGCACTGACCGCTCTTACAGAGGACCTGGTTCGATCCCCAGCACCCACATGGCGACTGAGAACCGTCTGAAACTCCAGTTCCAGGGGAATCCGACTCCCTCTTCTGACCTCCGAGGCATTGCACGACACAGGTGCACAAACCTGCATGCAGACAGTACATTCATACACATACAAAAATAAATAAAATTAAAAAAAATTTTTTTAAAAAGAGAGAATAGAGTAAAATAAAATACTCAACAAAACCCACAAAAAGAGGTGATATGTAGAAGACAAGTATAAGAAATAGAAACGAACTGGAAAGATGGTTCAGGGGTTAGAAACACATATTGTTCTTGAAGAGGATTGAGGTAAGTTCCCAGCACCCACATCAAGTAGCTCATAACCACCTCTGTAATCCAGCTCCAAGGATCTTCTGGACTCTGTGGCCAAACGCACTCACGTGCTCATACCCACCCACAGATCACATATACACACAGTTAAAAAGGGAGGTGTAAAGAAAAAGAGCAACAAATGAGAAATAACAATTAATGTGATCTATATCAACCCAACTAAAGCAACAGTTACTTTAAAGCTAGGTAGTCTAAATAGGCTAATTAAAAGACAGCTTGTTAACGTGGTGGCACACGCCTTTAATCCTAGCACTTGGGAGGCAGAGGCAGGCGGATCTTTGAGTTCAAGGCCAGCCTGGTCTACAGAGTGAGCTCCAGGACAGCTGGGACTAAAGGGAGACCCTGTCTCAAAAATACAAAAAAAAAAAAAAAAAGACAGCTTGTTGAAAGAAATTAAAAATGACAACCACATGTTGTTTGCATGGAATCCCCTTTACTATAAAGAAGCATAAGAGACTAGAGAGACAACTAAGCAGTTAAGAGCACTGGCTAGTCTTGTAGAGGACCCAAGTTTGGTTCCCAGCACCCACATAGCTGCTAACAATTTCTGTAACTGCAGTTCCAGGGGCTCCAAAGTCCTCTCTAGTCTCCACGGGTATTGCACACATGTGGTGCACTTACACACTATAAAAACAGATACATAAAATAATAACTAAATAAATAAGTAAAACTGTAAAAAGAAACACAGAAGTTAAGACTAAAAGATTTAGAAAATATGCCCCATGCTAGCAGTCAAATGAAAGCAGTAGAGGCTGGGTGTGGTGGTGCACACCATTAATCCCAGAACTCAAGAGCCAGAGGCAGAGTCAGATGAATCTCTGTGAACTAGAGGCTAGCCTGTTCTGCATAGAAAGTTCCACTACAGCTTAGACCCTCTCTCAAAAAAAAAAGCACTATAAAGCCTAATAAACAACAGTGACTGGTCCAGCAAACTGTCCCTATTGATGCAGTAGTGGCACTTTTTTCTTAGGGGTAATCAATAGCTGTCTAATTGGAATTAAGACCTGCTCAACGGGAGGGAACTCATGTGTGGTACTTTAAACATAGCCAAATATACATGGCTGGAGAGGTCATCCATCCTAGAGATAAACTGACTTGGCCACATCCCTAGACTAAACCAACGATAATTTCTTACTTTATTCTAAATATGTATCCTTATATTGGCAGACAAGTATACCTTTCATCCTTCATCAAAGAAGGTTCTTTTTGCAACAGATGGAGACTATTAGAGAAATCCAGAACTGGCCAAACACAGAGAATAAGTATCTGTGAGATGACTAATCCTAAGTGACATATCTTCAATCCATCCTCTACACATAGGATGAATGTATTGATAGGCTCTCACCAGAGCAGTTTCCTTAGGTACCAGGTAGTTATTAACACAGAAACCCACAATTAGCCAATGCACAGAGGACAGAAGGCTGAACAGTGTTTATCCCTGACCAGGACAAACCCCTGCCTCCCAAGACTCATTTTGGAAGAAGGGATGGACAGATTGTAAGAGCCAGAGGAGGTGGATGAACACAAGGAAACAGTCTTCCAGACAGCTTGTCATTTACTCATACAAACTCACAGCAGCGTTAACAGCAAACACAAATCATATGCAAGCTCAGACCAGACAAAATCCCGGCATAGACATGAAGAAGCCAGGAAGAAATCCCAGCCCAACCTAAGCAACTGTGGGCAATTGATGGCTGCTGGGAGGGAGGGAGAGAGATAGTGTCTTTCAGAGTTGGAACTCTTGGTAGGCTCAGATGAATCCATACTGAAGGACATCGGAGAGCACAAATAATCATACTCTACTTGATATACATATATATATATATATATATGATGGTGCATTAAATTGGGGGGCAGGGGAGTGAGAGCAGGCAGGGAGAGGGGAGTCAGTGTAAATGCCATCAAACTATATTGTATGAAAATTGCAAAAATTCAATTAAAAATGCAAAAAGAAAGAGAAAGCAGTAGGAGCTAGGAGCTACCCTATCTTCAAACAGAACAGACTTCAGAGCAAGAAAATGATCACTGAGAAAGAGGAGACTTCAATAACAGTAAAAGAGCCAATACTCAAGAAGAAATAAGTAGTCTCAATGTGTGTACATCTAAACAAGAGCATCAAAATACATAGGCAAAACCTGATGTTTCTGTAAGGACAAACAAATGTGTCCACTTTTGTGAAGGGGACATCACTGCCTCTAATTAGAAAGGATCAGATCCAGCAAGGAAAAAATTATCTGACATCCATTCATGTTTTTAAAAATCCTCAACCTGTCACCCCCCACTGGATGGTGGGACTGTGGGGGTTTGGGCACAGCAGTCTGTAGATTGGTTTTGCACGAAGGATGCTTATACTCATGGATTATCACTTATAGCTAAAAAATGAAAAAAAACCTGAAAGATGCAGGACAGTTATGGCAGAATACATGATCTGGGATGGGGTGGGGGTGGGAGGGAAGGGAAAGGGAAATATGCCTGATCTGAATTGGAAAATGATGTACGAAATGCACAAACCATGAATAAAAATTAAATTAAAAAAAAAAAAAAACAAAAAAAACAAAGTCCATAACCTGAACCATGTCTATAAAGTACCTTTTGCCACGTGACATAGTCCTGTGTTTTGCACCATGGGCATCTTTGAGTAACCATTTTGACTATTGCAGTGGTTGCTTTCAGCTTGGAAATCCTGTAGACTCTTATGTCATCCTTATGGTAATTTTCTTCACATATAAAATCAAAATAGTTTACTTCAAAAAAAATCCTCAGCAAAATATGAATAGAAAGAATTTCCTTAACTTCATAAAGAACATCTACCAAAAATAGCCTACAGTCAATATCATCCTTAAAAAGAAAAATTAAAAGCTTCCTTGCTAAAAGAAGAAATCAAGGATGGTTTGCTGCCTTTCACCAATTTTCTTAGTCATCATCTTTGAGGTCTTGTCTAATGGAGGAAGACAAGAAAAGAAGTATGAATTTAGAAAAAGAAATAAAACTGTCTGTTCTCAGCATGGAAGAGTATGTGAAAATTCTGACAGATTCAACTAAATACTCCAGGAACTAATCAAAGATTATGGCATGGTTTTAGTATACAAGGAGAATACATGAAATCAATTGCTCTCTTGACAACGAAGAACAGGAATTTGACATTTAAAACAGTACTAGTGCATTAAGAAAAATGAAACATTAAAGTATATTCCTAACAAACTATGTACAAGGTATGTTTGATGAAACTTCTGATGAAAGAAATCAGAACAGAGCTCATGAAAAGAGGTCTTCCATTTTGGGAATAAGAAGATTCAAGTGCAGGTCTCCTCAGCTTGACCTAGAGTCAGGATGATCCCAATCCAAAGGCCAGAAAGTGATTTTTGAGTATTGACAATCAGAAATACAAGAACAAAGCCAATGTCCTGGCATTACCCAGCAGCAAGATTTCCCGTAAAGCTACTGTAAATGAGATAGTAGAGAGTCTTAAAAAAAAAAAAAGAAACTGATGCAGTTTAAAAAAAATGGATAAAAATCATAGGCTTATGGTTTAGAAACAGAACTGTCTATACATAGTCAACTGACCTAGGCAAAGGAGAAAAGATAAATAAACACAGCAACACAGTCTTTTTTTTTTTAACCAAATACTGGGGACTGAAGATGGCTCAGTGGTTAAGGGCACTGGCCACTCTTGCAAAAGACCCAGGTTCAATTCCCAGTACCCACATGGCAGCTAACAACAGTATAACTCCAGTTGCAGGTGATCTGATGTCTCCTTCTAACCTCCATGGAGATTGCATGACACAGGTGCCATTACATACATGCAGGCATAACACTCATACACATTTAAAATAAAAATAAAAAGGAAACAAATGCTGGGCTCAGTGGTTAAAAGCACTGTGTGCTCTGCTAGAGGACCCAGGTTTGATTCCCAGCACCTACATGGTGGCTAACAAGCATATGTAACTCCGGTTTCAAGGGATCAGATATCCTCTTCTGGCTTCCTCAGCCATTGCATGACCTGGGTGCACTTACATCATGCAGGCAGTACTATCGTGCACATAAAATAAAAATGAAAATAAACAGACACAAAACAACTGGGCAGTTACATTCAAACTGATAATCAATCTACATAAAAGCATTACATTTTTCTAAAAAGTAAGTCAGAATGGCTTTGCTTATAGCCATAAATTTGAAATACAACCCAAATAAAATTCCTAAAAATAACACATGAGAAAATTTAAATGACCTCGGATAAGGCAAAGGTATTTTTAGGTATAGCATCAAAGGCAGGATCTATAACGGAAGTATTGATAAGCTGGACTTGGTTAAAGTGTCATAGTTCTCTCAAAATACACTTTCAGAAATTCAAGACAGAGACTGAGAGAAAATATTTGCAGAGCTACCTGGGAGAGCACTCATCCAAAAAATGCAAGGAAGTCTTCAAACTCACCAGTGAGTAAACAACCCAGCTAAAGGATGGAGTGAAATGAAAACAGCAATAGGGTCCCATTGCCTACCTAGCAGAGTGGCTAAAGTCCCAGTCACTGATAGCACCAAGTGCAGGCGAAGACGGGGAACAACAAAAAAAATGAAGATGGTACAGATACTGAAAGTTTGGTTCTCTCTCTCTCTCTCTCTCTCTCTCTCTCTCTCTCTCTCTCTCTCATGCACATGTGTGCACATATGTGTGCAGGTGTGTGCAGCTGTGCTCACCTGTGCACATGTGAGGAGGACAAACACTCATGTTGAGGATCTCCCTCAATTGCCCTCCACCTTGTTTCTTCTTAGATAAGGTCTCTCCACTGAACTTGGAGACTGACTTTTCAACCACACAGCTTGGCCAGGGACTTCCTGAGACCTGAATGGCCATCCATAGTGCTGAGGTGACAGCGAAGCCCATGGCAATGAGCAGCTTTTACATGGATAATGGGGACCCAAACCAGATCCTCACGCTTAGACAGCACTCACTTTACCCATTGAGCCATCTCCCCAATCCCCCCTTTTTAAAACATTTTTACTGTCTCAAACTCATAGCTCTTCTTCTGGGACATACAGATAATATCTTATAAAACTGATATATTCTTACCAAATGATCCAACATTTGTAACCCTGGGGATTCACCTAAATTAGCTGAAAATTTATGGCCCCAGGAAAATCTGAACATAAATTTAAATTGTCACAATCTTAAAGCAATAGAGATGTCTTTCAGTTAGAAATAAATAAGGGAAATTGTGTTATATCCAGGCAATGAGATATTATTCAGTGATCAAAGGAACTGAACCTATGAAAAGACAAGGAGGAAATTTCAACTCTTAAATACTAAGTGAAAGAAACCAATCTGAAAAGGCCATGGAGTGTGTTATTCCAAAGACACAGCACTCTGGAAAGGGCTCCGCTGTGGAGACACTTGGAAGATGACTGGTTACCTGGGAGAAGAAAACGGGGTGAGTAGGTCAAGAAAAGAGGGTTTTCAGAGCAACAGAAATAATCTTTATGATAATATAACGGTGAAGATAATATCATTACACATTTGTCAAAACCCCTAGACCTCACAAGAGTATAGCCCAGTGTTACTTACACACTTTAGGTGATAAGGATGGAGAATATGCTCTGTAAATGTGCCTAATGAGGGCTTTGACCTGAGGGAGACTGTATGGGGCAGAAGCCTCTGAATCCACCATTCATATTTGCTATAAACTTAAAATTGATCAAAAAATTAAACTTTAATTTTTTAACAAATGTATTTCTTAAGAAAAAATCCATTCAGAAAATGACCATCCTGCAAAAAATAATATATAAATTCAATGAAATCTCCATCACAATCTTCAGAGAATTGGAAAAAAAAATACCCAAATCCACATGGAATCACAAAATCAGGATAACTAATGCAATTCTGAGCACAAAGAGCAATGCTGGGGGTGGGGGGTAGGTTACCATATCAGATCTCAAAGTATATTACAGAGCTACAGTCATGAAACAGTATGGTATTGATACAAAAACAGACGCATAGATCTGGAACACAACTGAAGACTCAAATGTGAGTACATGCAGTTTCAGCCACCTGATAGTTGACAAAGGTGCCAAGAACACACTATGGAGGAAAGACAGCATCATCAATAAATGGTGCTGACAGGACTGGATCTCCACCTATAGAAGAATGAAACTAGATCCTTATCTTTCACCGTGCTTAAAAGTCAACTCCAAATTGACCAAAGACATCAATGTGAAACCTGAAACTCTAAAACTGTTAGAAGAAAACATAGGGAGTACCCTACAAGATATAGGCATAGGAAAGGGCTTTCTAAATCGGACATCCATTGCTCAGGAATTAAGGTCAACTATCAACAAGTGGGACCTCATTAAACTAAAAAGCTTCTGTTCAGAAAAACAATCAAGGAAGTGAGAAAACCCACAGCATGGGAGAAAATCAACAATGACACATCTGACAGGGGTTTAACATCCAGAATATATAAAGAACTAAAAAAAATCAAGAAAACAAATGACCCAATTAAAAGATGGGCTAAGGATCTGAAGAGAGGAGGGCTCTCAAAAGAAGAAATAAAGATGGCAAAAAAAAGCCTTAAAAATTGTTCAACATCCTTAGTAATTAGAGAAATACAAATTAAAACCACTTGAAGATTTCATCTTACCCTGGTCAGACTGGTGAAAATCAAGAGAAAAAATAATACCAAATACTGGAGAGGATGGAGGAAAGAGAAATGCTCATGCATTGCCAATTGGAGTGTGTATGCATGTGACCACTATGGAATTCAGTGTGGAGAACTCAAAAAACTAAACATGAATCTCCCATATGACCTGATTATACCACTTGTTGGCATATACCCCAAAACCTCATCCTACAGCAGAGATACTTGTACATCCATATTTGTTGCTGCTCTTTTCATGATAGCTAAGAAATAGATACAACCTAATTACCCCTCAACTTATGAGTAGATAATGAAAATGTAGTACATTTAAACAATGGAATTCTACTCAGTGGTAAAGAACTATGAAATTATAAAATTTGCAGGTAAATGGATGAAGCTAGAAACTGTTATGCTAAGTGAATTAACACAAACTCAGAAAAACAAACTATGTATATTCTTCTTCATTTGTGGGTCTTAGCACTAAATCCTCACATGTACTCACATGTACTCACATGTACTCACATATATCCTGATGTAAATGCAGACACCACGTAAGTGGAAAGGAGCCAGGGAGGTGAAGGGAAAGAAGGAGGCTGAGAGAGAAGAACTGTAGGAGACAGGTGTTACCAAGGGGGAAACGGTTAAATGAGGGTATGTAAGTGGGAGGGGGAAAGGGAAGGTTATACAAGAAACTACAGAGGTAAAGGAGAAGAAGCTCAAAAGCAGAGACAAGTATTATCAAGGATGAAACGAGGAAAATGAGGGTGCTTTAACTGGTTGCTTTAAGAGAGAAGGGTGATTTAACTGGGTGCTTTAAGAGAGAAGGGTGATTTAACTGGGTGCTTTAAGAGAGGAGGGTTTATACAAGAAGAGAGATAAACAATACCTATCTGGTGTAAAAAAAGACAGAGGGAAACATTTTTAATATAAACATATAATTAAAAGCTATATGGAAAAATTGCACATACAGTATCTCTACATGAGTCCATGTGTATAGCTGAAGGCTACATAACAAGAAACAGTGCCAGAGAGGAGATACCACCCTTGTTGTTGACTAGAGTAGTCAAAGAGACTCCCCCAAATAAACAGGCTATTGCCGCAGCTCTTGATTGTCTCCAGGAGCTTGAAGGTAAGACCCTATTGCTGAAGACAGGACAAATTGTGGAGACCAGGTTTGGCGCAAAGGACCTGCAGCAGACCTGGAAGCCACTCCCCTAACGGCCAGCTCTCATGGCCTTGGAGAGCACTCAGCAAGCTGCTAAGGGAGAACATCAACTGGTGGTCCAACACCAGCTTTGAGACCAAATAACCACATCAATGACTGGCGTACGACATTGGTGCAGAAGTGGCAGTTTTATCTTGGGGGAAATCAACAGCTACCTAATTGGATTTAAAACCCACTCAATGGGAGGGAACTCATGTGTTACGCTGCAAACATCGAGAAATACACATGGCTGGAGATGTCATGTATCTTAAAGAAAACTCCAAGTTTACACCACAACCTCTACACTAAGGCTCATGGAACCTAGTCCAAGGAGGGGTAGGGAGGATATGAACAACTCTCTCAACTCTCATCAATAAAGCCCCCTCAGGCAACAGAGAGCAAAGAACACAAAGGGCCACAAATGGCCAAAGCATAGAGAATAAGAGTCTTTAGAGTGTGGGTCCTTGGAGAGGACTCCTATATTGAAGTTTACCCACCCAGAGCTCAGAGACCATTTTGGAAGTAAGGGAGGAAAGATTCTAAGAGTCAGGAAACCAGGTGCGTGACCACATGGATACAGAGTCTAACAGGCCCCTGTGCTTATGGACTTAACAACAATGGTGCCAGCATGCACAAGACCCATGCAAACTCAAGTGGACAGAAACCCAAGAGCCCAGTCTTGGCCAAGAACTATTGGGCAGCTGATTACTGGAGGGTAAGAGAGAGTTGATCTTCTTTAGGGAAGTGACTGTAGATGGGGTGACTGGACACAGTGGAGGGACATGCACTTAACGGTGTCAGGAGATACTGACTTGACTTCACAGGCCTTAACGTCAATGACAGAATGCATGACATCCAGTGGGAGGGGCTATGGGAGGGGCTGATGGGAAGCGGGGGATAAAGATGATTACGATACTGTATGTGAGATACCAAAACTTCAGTACAATTTTTTTTAAAAAAGAACAAACCATAGTAAGAGACTCACTTCTTTCTCTCTTTCATGTTTCTTCAGTAAACAGTTACTCAGCGTGTGCCATTTGCTTCCCACCCCTGCCTCGACTAAATAGCACAAACCAGATGACTTACACAAGAGACATTCATTGCCTTTTAAATCTAGAGCCAGAAATTCAAGATTAAGATGTCCTTGGGGTTGGCTCTTTCTGAGGACTGGGGGGGGGGGCACTGTGGTCCATATCTGCCCCAGCTTCTACAGGCACAATGGTAACCTTTGAGTTTCCCAGCATCTGCCTTCCCAGTCTCCCATAGTGTTGTCTTTGTCTTCAAATTCCTACTTTTTAAGACAGGCACACAGCAATCACATTGTATCAGGGGCTGCACCTACATAACCCTGCTGTATCTGAAACAGCCCTAATGTCTGGATTTCAGGGACACCCTCTAAGGCACTCAGTGTAAGGGCTCCAGCAGACAAAGTCAACCCACAGCACATCTTTAAGCACATGAGGCTGTGGAAGGTTCCACTGGAGAGTCATGTGATCAGGCTGCTGAGAACATAATAAAACTAGCACATAACTACACCAATTGAACTGACATGAGAGAAAGTGCGAGAGACCGGACAACTGGCAGTAAGAGACTACTGCCATCTCTCCCCTCTCCCATCTATGTCACTGCATGCCTACCTGGCACTGTTATCAGGGCCAAAAACCTGTGACTAGACAGGTCAGAGAGCGTAAGGGGAAATCTGATACTATCATTCTACTAAATAGACATAGTATTAGGCTGACTCCTAATGACTTATTGTTGTAAATTAGTGCGTCTCTCAACTCTCATCAGAGAAGGTTCTTCTTAAAGCAGATCACAATTAACATAGAGACTGAGAAGTGGTTAATGTGCAGACAGCATGAGAGTGCAGCATGATCGGCTAGACACGGAACACCTACAGTGTACCGTCTCCTCTGAAGGCTCAGGGATCATTGAGGAAGAGGCAGTGGAAAGCTGTAAGGGCCAGAGGTGGTACATGAATACAGGAAAACTGTGTTGTCTGGATGTCACAGGGTAGTTGTCCACGTTGAATGCACACACCTGTGCAAACACAAGCCAGGCGGGAGCCCGGCAGGGGTGTGGGAGGCAGGCAGGAAGTTCCAACCCTAGAGGATCTATTGGATCAATAGATGCTGGGAGAGGTAGAGTCATTCTTCCTACTGGCATGACGCCTGGTAGGTTAACTGGACTCTACTCAATAGACCCACACCCAAGAGCACTTGGGAAACAGATTAGATTTGATAGACCTTTAAAAAAAAGACAAGGGAGCTGGAGAGATGGCTCAGCGACTAAGAGCATTGGCTATCCTTGCAGAGGATTTGAGTCCTAGCACCCAGGTCCATATTTCCAGTTCCAGGGGATCCAATGCCTTCTTCTGACCTCTGTGAGCATTGCATTACATGAGTACACTTACACACATGCAGCCATATGCATAAAATAGAAATAATGAATAAAAACATATAAAGGCAAATAATAAGAGGACATGAAGAAAGAGGGTTAGTAAAGTAGTAGGAGAGGAGAAGGCTGGCTATGATCAAAATAGGCTATATGGAGATCTCAAATCGATAAAACTATGTTTTAAAGAAGAGACTACTGAAAAGTTGGGATAGACCTTATGTGGATTGAGATAGACCACTTACAGGGCTGCAGCTTGTGTGGGAGTTCCCTAGACCTGCATGCTTGCCATCAGGAAATGAAGCAAAGGAAGAGAATGTCCACTGCCACTCAGAGCTTGCACCTCCTTCCAAGGGTGTGAGAGTCCCCGAGACCAGGAAGAAGGACTCTACAAAGGTCAGAAAGCATTGATAAGGTGGAAGGTCAGCAATGAAACCAAATTCCAGTGAATCCAAATAATGAATGTAGGCCATCCTGGAAAGAAGAGGGGCCTCACTGGATGGTAAATCCACTCATTCAGCAAGCTTGGGCTGAGCCCCCGACACTACAGAAGAAATATTTGGCACCCACACAGATCTCTCTCACATGTCACTGAGGTAACTCACTCAGAAGAAGGGCTGGGACTGGGACCTACCTGTGGCATGAGGAACAGGGAGACTCGCCAGCTGGTCTGCGTCTGCCCCTCTGTTTACCTTGAGTCACTTTCTAGAGCTTCTTCCTAGAACCATTCAAACAGGTCTCATCAATATCCAACACACTCCCAGTTTCCCACACCCAGGTGGCCAGCACTAAATGACCCTAAATTGCATCATGGAAGATGAAGGTGGAAGACTGCAAGTGCGTGACTCAGAATCGTCCCCCAGTCATCAGAGACACAAGATTTTTGAGGGAGAAAAAACAAATGCAATTAAGAAAAACTGTATCACTCAAATTTCCAATTTCATCAATCAATGATGCTCTCTTCAATACTGTGCTGCTCGGAGTGTAACACGGGGATTTATAGGTTTCAGGATTGATGGAGCAGCTACGCTCTGTGTTACATCAGCAGCTTCTGTATCTTTTGGTGTCAGCAAAATAAATAAATAAAGACAGTTACTTTTACATTCAAGATGAAATCACATTGTGTTTTCAAAGTACATGTCATCTAAAAAAATTATGCTTAGGCAGGATTTTTTCATATAAATAATTCTCTGCTGGGCCATCTATCTGAGGCTGCATTTTTCTTTCTCCCTCTCTCTTTTTTTTTCTAAAGCTGGCTTAATGTGTTCTTCTTTTCCCTTAATTTTTAAAAAATTTTTTTTTATTTATTTCTGTATGTGTATCAATGTACTGTCTGCATGCGGGTCTGTGCACCTGTGTCGTGCAACGCCGCGGAGGTCAGAAGAGGGTGTCGGATTCCCCTGGAACTGGAGTTCTCCTGGAATTGGAGTTTCAGACGGCTCTCGGCCGCCATGTGGGTGCTGGGGATCGAACCCGGGTCCTCTGTAAGAGCAGTCGGCGCTCTTAACCGCTAGGCCATCTCTCCAGCCCCTCCCCTTAATTTTTTAAGGAAAAGAACAAACCTTTGAAGTTCTTCTTTAATAAGCTTGATAAGAAAAAAGACATTTTTTCTGAAAAATAATGTTCCTGATTGCATTTTCATCATTTAGGTTCTTGGTTCCATAATAAGGAAGACTAAACCCTCGTTTTTCATTAGCATGAACTACGCACAGCATAGTATCTTCAAAGATACTACAAATGATTCGTTTTCTTATTTACCCCTTTTATTTATGCATTACTTTTTTCATAAACAATTATTTTTATTTATATGTGTATGTGCCTGTGTCTGTCTGTCTGTCTGCCTGTGTCTGTCTGTCTGTCTGTGTGTATGCCATATTCGTGTAGATGTCCAGAATCAGATGTCAGTTCCCCTGGAGCTGAACACAGGTGATTGTGAACTATTTGGCATGAGAGCTGGGAACCAAACTCTGGCCCCCTGCAAAAGCAGCAAGTGCTCTCTGAATTGCTGAGCCGTGTCTCCAGCCCTGCCCCATATACTTTTTTAAACTTTTTTTTTAATTCTAAATTTGGTTTACTAGAGAAATTTTTATCAACTACTACTGGTCTAGAGCTTTACTAACTACAAAACTGAAACTCAGATTGAGCCATTAGAGAAATGTCTCAGTTGACACAGTGCCTGCCATAGAAGCACGAGGACCTGTGTGTGGATCCCCAGCACTGCTGGGAAAAGCCGGGCATGACAATTCAGGCTTACATACCAGCACTGAGAAAGCAGAAACCAGCAATCTTCCATGCCGTCAGTCTAGCCAGAAGAGTAGCCTGGGTTCAGAAAGAGACCCAGCCTCAGAAGAAGAAGCTACAAAGGGACCAAGGACACCGAGCACTGACCTCTGGCCCTTCATACGCTTGTGCTCACAGGAATGTCCACCACATATGTGAACACATACACATGCACACAATTAAAAATAGCATTATAGTCTATTGCTTAGGTTAATGATGACAGCAATATAAGAACATTACAGAAAAGATACAAGATAGGGAATTTCCTATTGATTCTTACCTTCTATGCCACTAGTACAGTGATTTTTTTTTTAGGGTATTTCTTTCTAGCTTTTCCCATATTAAAAATATTTTATGATAATTATAGGAATTGTAAAATTTGGCATCCCACATAGTAAGCTACAGTAGCTTTCCAGCAGTGGTAATTACTCTTGGAATAATAGCTGCCCAACACCAAAAGGAGGGAACGGATGCTTCCAATTGGTAGAAGCAAGATGTGGGAGCTCTAGGGGCTTGGGATCAGCATCTCCTGGGAAGGAAAACCATTTGCCCAGACACCAAGGACCACAACAGGAACCCCCCAAGAAAACCTCACAGGTATATTCTGCGCCAAATTCAGGGGGAAAGTATCTGAAGGCCAGAAGGGTGACTTTACGTGACCCACATAAGGTCATTATTCCTGGCCAAGAGCATGGACATTGGGCAGTCATAGCTGCTGCTGAATAGGGATAGAGAAGAGGGGAGGGAGGAGATGCAGGGATGCATTCAGCTTCAAGTCTGAGGATGTTGTGGGTGACCTGGAGGGTCAAGGGCTCTCACTGATAGACTGCACCTCACTCTCAGAAATTACCCTGTGTGGGTCTCCCTACTCTGGGAATCACACAAGGTAGAGAAGGGGAGACAGAGCAGAATCAGGCAGGCTGGCTCCCTGGGAATCATTCCTCCATAGCACCCAATATTCTCTCTGGGTTTGAGGCTGACTTGTGTCTATGTTCAGTGGAGTGCTAACATGAATATCCAGGCATCTTCAAACTGTGTTCTTTTGAAAAAGAAAATGAAATTTTGGAAATGAGAATTGACTTCCTCCCAATTCTATGCAGCTCTTAGAGGGAAAGGGAACCATAGGACTCCATGAAGTTGTTGTGGCTCTCAAGGCAGATGCTATCTCCAGTCAGAGATTATTCCAGAAGACCAGTGACTGTGTAAAGTGCTGTTGCATTGCAATCCTGCATTGCACTTTGGCATGTGGTTTCACTGATTGTTTTTTCCTGCCAATTAAGACAGGCCTGGGCCCTCATATGACAATCAGTCAGCAATCAAGAAAATACCTCACAGAGGGTGCATGTCAGTTTTGTGGAGGAAATTCCTCAACTGAAGCTTCTTCTTCCCTGGTATGTCAAGTTGACACTAGTGCTTGTAGTAGAGTTCATAAAAGGAAGCTTCTTATAATCCTGCAGAGTTTTATTAAAACATTTCCCACTTTTTGTTCTGTGGTTCATCAGGTAAACAGATCATCCAGCAAAACCATTTTTTAAATAAAGCAAGCATATGGGGTCTAGGGAAATAGCTCAGTTGGCCAAGTGCTTGCTTTGTACACATAAAGACATGAGTTTAATCTTTAGAACATTAAAAAAAAAAAACAGAAGAGGTGCAAACTTGTAATTCCAGGACTAGAGAAAAGGAGACAGGTTGATGCCTGAGGTTCACAGGCCAGACAGCCCCTCCTATCAGTGAGTACCAGGCCCTGCCTCCAAAAACCAAGATGGACAGTACTGAGAAATAACACCCATGCTGTCCTCTGACCTCCCACACACATGCATGCACTTGCACTTGCACATATATGAACACACACGTGCACATGTGCACATATATACACATACACACATGACTTAGAGTGGGTCCACAACAAACCTACCAGTTCTCAATCATTTTTCTGATAATGCCAAACTTGGTATTTCTACTACATCTACTCAGTTAAACACTAGTTCCTTGCCCCATGAAACACTTGTTGAACAGATTCATCAAATCCATTGTTCCATGTGGCCTCATGTGAAAGTAGCTTTAGTGCCTAAAATGTAAGTCAAGAGCCAGCGAAGTGGTACATACATATAATCCCAGCGAGGTGGTACATACCTATAATCCCAGCCAAGTGATACATACCTATAATCCCAGCAAGGTGGTACATACCTATAATCCCAGCGAGGTGGTACATACCTATAATCCCAGCGAGGTGGTACATACCTATAATCCCAGCAAGGTGGTACATACCTATAATCCCAGCAAGGTGGTACAAACCTATAATCCCAGCGAGGTGGTACATACCTATAATCCCAGAGAGGTGGTACATACCTATAATCCCAGAGAGGTGGTACATACCTATAATCCCAGCGAGGTTGTACATGCCTATAATCCCAACAAGGTGGTACATGCCTATAATCCCAGTGAAGTGGTACATACCTATAATCCCAGAGAGGTGGTACATACCTATAATCTCAACGAGGTGGTAAATACCTATAATCCCAGGAAGGTGAAACAAGACAATTGTGAGTTGGAAGCCAGACTACAGAACAAGACCCTGTCTCAAATAGAAAAAACTAATTCAAAGGCTAAAATGAAAATTTATCTTTAATAAGTCTAGGTCATTTTCAGGGCCATTCCTATCACCTCTCCGAGTCCTGAAGAATTCCTTCTGGCACCTGCTCCACATCTCCACCCAGCCCCAGAAGGAGCATCCTAAGGAACTTAGGCATTGAAGGACAGGCACTGAGAGATTCAGTCCTCTATCCCTACTCACAGGGATTTGGTGATTATTCATTGAACACCTCTGATGAGCCAAGCATTGTTGGAAGAGCTACAAACACATGAGGTGCACAGAGAAGACAAGGTCAGCAAATAAGAGATGTGTGTCAGGGGACTATTGGTGTCTGCGATGGGGAGAGTGGAGGCTGTGCTTAGGATCAAGTCACCAGGGGAGGTCTCACCTGTGAGCAAAATTTGCCCTGAGGATAGAAGGATAAAAATAGGCCAGTCATAGGGAATTCTTTCTGGAGAAAGAACAGCAAGCACCATGTCCCTAAGGGAGAAAGAAGTTGGCTTGCTCAGGGCAAAGACAGTAGCCTGTAGCCGATGAACAGCAGAAAAGACAGACTGAGGGAGACAGCTTGGTGGGCAAAGTGATTTCTGAGCAAGCACAGGAATTCAGTGTGGATGCAGAGCACCCAAGTAGTAAGCTGGCCATAGCAGCATATGCCTAGAACCCAGAGCTAAGGGCCAGAGGCACAGAAAGGAGGATCCCTGGGGCTTGTGGCCAGCCAGTCTAGACAACGAATGAGTTCTAGGTTCAGTGCAAGATGCCGTCTAAAAATAAGGAGACAGTAATTGAGGAAGACCCTGGGTCCTAACCTCTTGCTTCCACAAGAATTCACATAGGTCTCTCTCTCTCTCTCTCTCTCTCTCTCTCTCTCTCAGATAAAAATTAATTAATTAATTAATTAATTAAAAGTCTTTTAAAAATGGAATAAAAAATGAACTCAACAAAATACCACGCTGAGTGGACCTGGTTGGCCATAATAAGCTATGAAGCTGGCTTTTTCCTCCCAGCACAGTAAGAGGCATTAAAGGTTTAGAAGTATACAAACAGAGGGAATTCTCCCAAACTCCTTCTCTGAAGCCAGCATCGCTCTATTACCAAAACCAGGCAAAGATACAACTAAAAAGGAGAATTATAGACCCATCTCCCTAATGAACACAGATGCCAAAATTCTAAACAGGATATGACAAATTGCATACAGACCTACATCAAGAAGATCATCCATCATGACCAAGTTGGATTCATACCAGAGATGCAGGGATGGTTCAACATACGAAAATCAATAAACATCATCAAACACATAAATGGAATGAAAGATAAAAACCACACCATCATGTCAATTGATGCTGAAAAAGCCTTTGACAAAATCCAGCATCCCTTCATGCTTAAAGTCCTAGAAGGAATTGGATTGGAGGGATCATTCCTCAATGTAATCAAAGCCATATACAGGAAACCCACAGCCAATATCATCCTAAATGGGGAAATGACAGAAACATTCCCTTTAAAGGTAGGAACTCGGCAAGGCTGCCCCCTGTCACCACTCCTCTTCAATATAGTGCTTGAAACACTTGCTAGAGCAATAAGGCAAGAAAAGGAAATTAAAGGAGTACTAATTGGAAAAGAGGAAGTCAAGCTATCCCTATTTGCTGATGATATGATTGTTTACTTAAGGGATGCTAAAAACTCCACCAGAAAACTCCTAGAAACGATTAACAGCTTCAGCAAAGTGGCAGGATACAAAATTAACCTTAAAAAATCAATGGCCTTTCTTTACACCAAGAACAAGCAACTGGAGAAAGAATTCAAAGAGACCTTCCCACTCACAATAGCCTCAAAAACAATAAAATACCTAGGAACAAACCTAACCAAAGACACCAAAGATCTCTACAACAAAAATTTTAAACCTTTAAAGAAAGAAATTGAAGAAGACATCAGAAGATGGAAAAACCTCCCATGCTCATGGATTGGGAAAATTAACATTGTAAAAATGTCCATTTTACCAAAACTCTTGTATAGATTTAATGCAATCCCAATCAAAATCCCCAAGAGTTTCTTCACAGGCTTGGAAACAAAAGTTCTTAAATTCATTTGGAAAAACAAAAGACCCCGAATAGCCAAATCAACCCTGAGTGAAAAGAGCTACACAGGAGGGATCTCTATACCAGATTTTAAACTATACTACAGGGCTATAGTCATAAAAACAGCCTGGTACTGGCACAAAAACAGACCTGTTGACCAATGGAACAAAACCGAAGATCCAAATCTGAGCACATACAATTTCAGCCATCTCATATTTGACAAGGGGGCCAAGAAACCACAATGGAGAAAAGACAGCATCTTCAGCAAGTGGTGTTGGCAAAACTGGATCACCACTTGTAGAAGAATGAAATTAAACCCCTACCTCTCACCCTGTACAAAAGTCAACTCCAGATGGATTAAAGACCTCAACGTGAAACCCCAAACTCTGAAGGTGATAGAAGAAAAAGTTGGCAGCAGACTACAAGACATAGGCGTAGGAAAAGACTTCCTAAATCAGACAGCAGCTGCACAAGAATTAAGGTCGACAATTGACAAATGGGACCTCATCAAACTCAAAAGCTTCTGTACATCAAAAGAAACAATCAAGGAAGTGAAGAGAAATCCCACAGAGTGGGAGGAAACCTTCACTGCAGATACATCTGACAAAGCATTGATTTCCAGAATATATAAACTACTCAAAAAACAAAGAAAAAAGAAAACAAATGACCCGCTCAATAGATGGAGCAAAGAACTGAACAGAGACTTCACAAGCGAGGAATTAGAGATGTCTGAGAAACACCTCAAGAACTGCTCAACATCACTAATCATTAAGGAAATGCAAATGAAAACCACTTTAAGATATCATCTTACTCCAATAAGACTGGCTAGGATCAAGAAAACAAATGATACCAAGTGCTGGAGAGGTTGTGGGGAAAGGGGAACACTCATCCACTGCTGGTGGGAATGTAAACTCGTACAGCCACTATGGAAAGCAGTGTGGAGAACCCTTGGAAGACTTGGAATGAACTTGCCACCCGACCCAGCCATACCACTCCTGGGCATGTACCCTCAAGACTTACGCCACCACAGAGATACATGCACGGCCATGTTTATTTCAGCTCTCTTCACAATAGCAAAGAGCTGGAACCAACCTAAATGCCCCTCAACTGACGAATGGATAGAGAAAATGTGGTACATCTACACAATGGAGTTCTATGCAGCAGTAAAGAAAGATGACATCATGAGCTTTGCAGGAAAATGGCTGGACCTAGAGGACATCATTCTGAATGAAGTAACACAGTCCCAGAAAAACAAACAATGAATGGTATCCCTCATCTGTGGATGCTAGTGCCAGTTACCTACTTGTAAGTATTTCTTGTGCACGGCCCCTTGAGCTTTTGTCCAAGCAGTTGGGAGTGATGCATATTGGGAACAACAACAACAACAACAGCAGAAAGGAGTGCATCAAAGATCTGACTGAAACTGAACTTCTGTTAAAAATAGCCAACTTCCACATGGAGAATATTGAGAAAGACTAAGAAAGAGATGAAAAGCATGTTTGGCAGAATGCATGAGCTGTGGTGGGGCGAGGGGATAGGGTGGTGGACATGGGTCTAGATTTGATAAAAAAATATAAATAAGTTTTAAAAAGGTTACTATCTAATGATGGTAACCAAGTCTGAGATCTTTCTGACTACAGGATGAAGGAGAAAGGGGAAGAGAGACTATATAAGAGAGAATGTTGAGGACTTTATAGTAAATCAGCTATGGGATGATGGTAGTGTATTTCAGTTAGCTACTGCTGCATAACAAATTCTTCTTCCCACCATGACTTGGGTTTAAAGCACAACATTTTATTTAGCATATAATTCTGCGAGTCAGAAATTCAGACCTAGTTTAAGCAAATACTTCTGCTTGTCTCATTCAGGTATCTGTCTGTGGTCAACTGCTAGTCACCAAACTAAGGAAGTGATGGAGACTGAGCTGTGTCTTTATTATTTATTTATTTATTTATTTATTTATTTATTTATTTATTTATTTATTGGTCTTTTTGAGACAGGGTCTCCCTGTAGCTCCAGCTGTCCTGGAACTCACTATGTACACCAGGCTGGCCTTGAACTCACAGAAATCTGCCTCCCTCCACCTCCTAAGTGCTGAGATTAAAGGTGTGCACCACTACGCCCAGCAGGCATTATTGTCCAAGTCCCTTTATACTGTGATATTTTCAGACAGAATTAGCAAGTTCCAACATAGCAAGTCACCTTAAATATTGTTGCTATCGTCCCATTGGCCAAATGAAGCCACACACCCAAGCCAAGAGTCACATGGAAAGAGGGTGTTCAAGGGCAGAGATACAGGGAAGCAGAGGGGCTGGGTCAGGGTGCGTCCCTGCAGCCTTCTTCACATGACCTGGACATGACAGTAGAAATGATGATGGGACTTATAAGAAGCGGATGAATCTTTAGGACCTCTAGGAAGTGGGGTCAACAGGACCAGGTAGTTGTGAGCGGTGAGCTTGAGAACTGGGCTCAAGTGACGACACTTGCTCACTAGTGGAGGAGTAGGAAAGCCAGATGCCACCCTTCCCATCTTTCCCACAGTGTGGCAATAGTTCTCAAGAGGGTGCAGTTCCCCAAAGTATATTTGTTTATGTGGATTATAAGATTGAAACTCAATATATTGAGAGTTTAAACTGATAATTTTAAAATCTTTGTTTCATTTCAACATGACCATGAGTCCATTACATGTTATTATAAATAAGACACATTTACAAAAACAGCTGTTTTCTACCAAAGAAAATAGTGAGAAGAATGGCATTTTTTATGGTGGGATAAATCTCTTCACTGTCTTGTTTAATGGAACGAAGCTGACCTCTCATATCCTCTACATTTAATCTGTTGTGGTATTTTCATTGGTTCACACATACAAAGAAAACACATTTTGACATAGATGTATAGTTAGGATAATGCAGAGTGCTTTACAGCTTCCTTAGATAACTGTGGATATCCTTGAACACTGCACCCAACTTCCACAAGGGGTGGCATATGAAAGATTAAGTTTGAAATGGAATCTCACTCCATTCTATGAACTTTCTGCTCAATTCTGCTAGAATCCATTTCCCTGTTCTTTACTTTGAAGGGATCTTTTATTAGTATGTTGGTGACTTGGAACTCTTGGTTCATTAATTCTTCCTCATCTTCTCATTGTTAACATACATTATTACATAATAACAGAAATACTGTGCATTAATATTACTGCTGACTTCACCAAAAGCATCTTGAAGCATGGAGAGGCTGTCAGCTGTCTCTGTGGTAGATGCATGGTTTCCAGAAGTCTAATTTTTGCTTGAAGGCTCAGATTTTATCATTGGCAGAAAATGCTGTCAGTTGTTTTCCTAGAAGTGACAGGCTTCCTTCTTTCATTTTGAAGAGAGGATGTCTGCCAAATACCCAACTCTGAATAACCAGTGTGTCTGTCAGACATTTTCAAGTTAAAAAGAAAATAGTTTCATGGAAAAAGCATCTAGCTCAGTTTAGGGCTCTGCAGCTGCTCTTCCTGCACACAGCAGCTGTCTCATGTTGAGGGAACATCTCTGTGGATCCCTGTATTTCCCAGGTGATAGTAAAATTTTGTATACTGGAGGCCAAGGTTTAAAAATATTAATCATTTTTATGCTCTTTGGTGAGCAGACATTGACTCTGCACTGTGTTTATATTGTGATACCCAGCTGGGGAGCACACCGTGCACGCCTGCCTGGTGTGAGGGCCATGGCCTTGGTCTGTGCTCAGACTCCAGCCATTTTGTTCTTTTCATTGTTTGGGGGCATCAGAACAAATGTCAACACAGTGCAAAGGGCTAGCAACAGCTAATAAGTATTCTACAACACATTCATCTCCACAAGTTCCCCCACTTAAAAGAACTTGGAGACCCCACGGTCCTGTGGATCCGGCTTTGAGAACCAATTTATATAGTGCAAATTTACACAGATGAAATTTGCCTGTTGTGACATATGCATTGATATCAGCAGACTTTGCTTTTCTAACCTTCCCCCTGTGAGTGTGCAAGAAGACTCAGCCTGGAGAACATGCTAGAAAGATGTCATTTGTTTGACAAGTGTTGGATATATATTGATCTAAGTAATTTCTGTGTATAGTGTAGTCAAAGCACTGCACTATGAAGAGATGAAGCCAGATGAAAACCTTTGGGTCAGAGACTCAGCAACATGAGCCTGGCACAGAATGAACACCACCACCACCACCACCACCACCCCCTGCCAGGAAGGAGAGAGCCAGGGGTAGTGGAATGGGAGAGAGAGCAAAACACGTAGCTTTAGACATGGGCAGCTCTGAGAAGCCAGCTACAGAGGGCCAAAGGGACAAAACTTGAATGAAAAAGAAACAAGGCCTTTCCTATAGGAACTCCTGATTGAACACAGACAGGGCCCCACCACAGAGGACAAGAGAGTGGACAGCAGCTAAGAACATGAGCTCTGCATAGTCGCAGAGCTGGACTGGAAATCTGGATTCAAGTCTGATCACTAGTAGGGTATTGTAGGACACGGGTAATATCACCTCTCTATGTCTCACTTTTCCTATACATAAAATGGGTTTAAAAACAGTGCCAATTACCTAGTTGTAAGTATTTCTTGTGCACAGCCCCTTGAGCTTTTGTCCAAAGCAGTTGGGAGTGATGCATATTGGAAATATCGAAGAACTGACTGAAACAGTGAACTTCAGCTCAAAGCAGTCAACTTCCACATGGAGAATATTGAGAAAGATTGAGAAAGAGATGAAAAGCATGTTTGGCAGAATGCATGAGCTCTGGTGGGGTGGGGGGATGGGGGGGACACGGGTCTAGATTTGATTAATATATATATATATATATTTTTTTTAAAACAGTGCTTCAGGCTAGGGATAGAGCTCAATTAGTAGAGTGCTCAGCTAGCCTGCACCTGCCCTGTGTGCATCCCCAGCACCTCATAAAAGCAGGCACCATGGCACATGTCTGTAATCCCAGCACTGGGGAAGTAAAGGCAAGGGACCACAACTTCAAGGTCATTCTTGGATAGTGAGTTCTAGACCAGCCTGTGCTACATAAGACCGGTCTTGAACAAACAAAACCTTTCTTCTGTAGGATTACTTTGAGACTTAATTTGATAATGGCTGCAAATGCTTTGCATAGTATCTAATCCTATAGGAAACTTCCATAGATGTTCCTGGCTAGAGCCGAGGAAGAGGAAAATTAAAGCACTTGAGAAAGTGTGGAGGGAAGACGGAAGAGGGAGACAGCTGACTTAGAAGGAGCAAGGCCAGAGTTATGAAGAACCCCGGAAGTAGAAGAGGAAGTCATGAACTTAGAATGCCAAGAAGGAAATGAAGCATTTTAAGGAGTCACTGACACGTTCTGGCCAAGAGAGTAAGGTAGTGTTTTATTTGAGGAAAATTTATTTGAAAGAAAACAAGACACAATGGGGGAGAAAAAGCAGAAACCAAACACATGAATGTCTTTGGTGAAGACATGTCAAAGGTAAAAGCTTTTAGAAAGGAAGTTTTTCTTAAATGTGTCAAACAAAACAGACTTTTCAAGTGAGGAAAGCAAGACATGGTGGTGAGTCTTCGTTGTCAGCTTGATGCTATCGCATCTCCTGGGATGCCCTGGGCACGCCTGAGGGTATTTCCAAAGATGTCTGAGCAAAGAAGGAAGACTCATTCTGAATGTGGGTACTATGGCCCGGTGTTTTGCACTGGATAAAAAGCCACCCAGGATGCCATGCTCTTGTCATGGTCATGGTGAATAGAAAAGTAACTAATACAGACACCAAGATCTGATATAGTCCTGGTGTGGTCTATCCATGGCTAGGATCAGACCTCCAACTGCCACTTCTGTGACCCACTGTCCACTAAATGGATCAACAAATGTCTATAGCAAATCATGAACCACAATAAAACTGCTTCCTCATTTAGGGGTGAAGTTTAAAGTGTGTACACACACACACATACACACACACACACACACACACATGTGCGCATGTGCAAAAACTCTTGTGCTTTTAAGATATCTAAAATTCTCCACGTTTTTCTATCATGGTAAAGATAAATTTATTCCTCATGGCATGGTACAACACTTGTCATAGCCCTTATTGCTCACCAAACATGTGGCTTGAGGATTACACAAATATAGAGTCTGGGAAAAAATTCCAATTAGCTTCAGAGAGTATATGTGTTTGATTTAGAAAGTCTTTTCCTAAGATGCAAGACATGTATGGCAGAGTGCAGGAACTCAGGTGGGGCAGGGGTTATAGAAAAGGAAGTGACTCTAATTGAGAAATGATGTATGATGTATGGAAAAAGTTTAATAACAATAAAAAAATTTTTTAAAGAAAGTCTTTTCCTACTCCTATGTCTTGTAGGTTGCTACCAATTTTTTCTTTCTTCTATCACATTTTTGTTTCTTTTTTTTTTTTTTTTTTTTTGGTCTTTTCAAGACAGGATCTCCCTGTAGCCCCAGCTGTCCTGGATCTCACTCAGGCTGCCCTTGAACTCACAAACATCGACCTGCTTCTGCCTCCCAAGTGCTAGGATTAAAGGTGTACACCACCACACCACACCTGGCTGGAATTGATTTTTGTAAAGGATGAGAGGTACAGATTTAATTTTGTTCTTCTACAAATGGTGATCCAGTTTTGCCAGCACCATTTGCTGAAGATGATATCTTTCCTCCAATGAGCTTTTTTGGCCCCTTTATCAAATATGAGGTGGGTTAAATTGTATGAGCTCAAGTTTGGATTTTCAATTTTATTCCACTGGTCATTGGGTCTGTTTTTGTGCCAGTACCAAGCTGTCTTTATGACTATAGCCCTGTAATATAGCTTGAAGTCTGATAAGGTGATCCCCCCAGTATTGAATTTTTCACTCATGGTTACTTTAGCTATCCAGGATCTTTTGTTTTTCTATATGAATTTAAGGATTTTTTTTCCATCTGACTGACAAGTGGGACCTCATCAAACTCAATAGCTTGTATACAGCGAAAGAAACAATCAAGGAAGTGAAGAGAAAACCCACAGAGTGGGAGGAAACCTTCACCAGTGATACATCTGACAGAGCATTAACATCCAGAATATATAAACTACTCAAAAAACAAAGAAGAAAAACAAATGACTCATTCAAAAGATGGAGTAAACAGCTGAACAGAGACTTCACCAGTGAGGAAGTAAAGATGGCTGAGAAACACCTTAAAAAGTGTTCAACATCATTAATAATTAAAGAAATGCAAATTAAAACCACTCTAAGATATCATCTCACTCCAATAAGACTGGCTAAGATCAAGAAAACAAAAGGCACCAAATGTTGGAGAGGTTGTGGGGAAAGGGGAACACTCATCCACTGCTGGTGGGAATGTAAACTGGCACAACCACTGTGGAAAGCAGTGTGGAGAACCCTTAAAAGATTCAAAATGAGACTACCACCTGACCCAGTCATACCACTTCTGGCTATACCCACAAGACTCATCTTACCACAAAGATACATGCATGTCTATGTTTATTGCAGTTCTCTTCACAATAGAGAAGAGCTGGAATCAACCCAAATGCCCCTCAACAGATGAATGGATAACAAAAATGTGGTACATCTACACAATGGAGTTCTATGCAGCAGTAAAGAAAGATGACATCATGAACTTTGCAGGTAAATGGATGGAACTAGAAGCCATTATGTTAAGTGAAGTAACACAATCCCCAAAAAACAAACAAGGAATGGTTTCCCTCCTTTATGGATGCTAGTACCAAATCTCCCAATTGAAAGACAAGCTGAGCAATGTTATTTTTATATTTCTTTCTATCTGAAAGCAACAGTGATGTTATAATGTGAATCTCTTAATGGGCCCTAGAATTAACTTACCACTTATTTTCAGACATGGTAATTAATGTATATGGGTGGATGGCATGTATTCATATTTTAGAGTAATGTAAAATTGAAGGGAAAATGTGAATGCCTAAACATATTTCAGAGTTAACATATAGTTTATTCATGGAGGACATAATTCTGGTACATATATGACATTTATATAGGCATATTTTGGAGAGATACAAATGGGAGGGAACAACAACTTAAGGACTAGGTCAAAGAACGGATTGATACAATTAAATTCTGCCCAAAGCAATAAACCTCTGCAGAGGAAAACTTTTAAAAGACCGAGAGAAAGATACAAGACATATATGATGCATGTCACAGAATGCATGAACTGGGGTAGGGTGGGAGGAAGGAAAGGGGAATATGTCCAAATTGAAATGAAAAATGATGTATGCAATACACAAAACATCAATAAATGTATTATACTAAAAAAAAAAGAAAGGGCTGGAGAGATGGCCTAGCATTTAAGAGCGCCGACCGCTCTTGCAGAGGACCCAGGTTCGATCCCCAGCACCCACATGGCGGCCAAGAACCGTCTGAAACTCCAATTCCAGGAGAACTCCAGCTCCAGGGGAGTCCGACACCCTCTTCTGACCTCCGCGGCATTGCACGACACGGGTGCACAGACTTGCATGCAGACAGTACATTCATACACATACAGAAATAAATAAAATTAATTAAAAAAAAGAAAGTATATATACGTGGAATGCAGGGTCATAAGGGGAAATGGTGTTGGGGGTGGTTCATTGATGTGTGTGATTGATAATTCAGGAAAATTCTCTCCAGCCATTTCAAGCAAATTGTTCTCTTCCAAACACAAACATGGGGCTCTCTTTTATAGAAGTTTCAGGCCCAGGCACCTCCCCAAGAGAACCCTAATCGGGCTCCCTTTCCCTTCTGAATTTACCTGCTTGCTCTTGCAGGAGGCCTCTACCCCACCCAAAGTTCTTCCACAAATGTGGAGGTGTCCTCCTTCCATCTGATTGTCCTGTAATCAGTCATATCTCCTGGGACCTTGCTCCCAGCATCGCTGTGAGCATGTTGGGAATGTCAAAGCTTGGGCTTTGCTCTAGACCTCCAACTCTGCCTTTGAACAAGATTCCAAGGCAACTTCAAGGCATATTTCAATTTAAGAAGTACTACATGGAAACTTTGGATGGCTTATGTGTGACAGTTGCCTATTTAGCCATCAGTCTACTTGAAAGCAGGCATTTCTTATTTCTAGCTATGTTCCTCCCAGAGGGCTGGCTGCATAACAGGTGTTCAATAAATGCTTGCTGAATAGATGAAGGAATCATAGATGAACAAGGGAAACCAGACTTATTTTCACATTACCTGTGAATCATTTCTGAACAAGGATTCACGTACATACCCAGTAGCAATAGGGGATGCATTTAACTTCAGCAGCAGCAGGAACATTCAAACATACAAATAATTTCATTTTTAAGTTGCCTATTCTTACCCTTTAAAATTTTTTATTTATTATTGTGTAGGTGTGTGCATAGTGGGGGCAGAGTCTGTGCCACAGCAAGTGTGTGGCGGTCAGTCCTCTTCTTCCACCTTTATGTGGGTTCCAGGGATTGAACACACATCATCAGGCTTCTGTGACAAGCTCCTTACCAGGCTGAGCCATGTCGCCAGCACTAAGGTACCTATATTTAAATGCTTGCTTATTTATATCATAGACAACTGTATCCTTCTTGAGAACTCTTCAGTATTACCAAGGAATTAAAATGTAATGATAGAAAATGCATATGCCCTAGGAATGAAACCATCAAAATATATGTATATGTTTTTAATTAGTCCTTAAATGCTGACCAATGAATCTTTATGACAATTATTGGCTGTATAAAGTTCCCCCTGGATTAATATGCAGTTGAATCTGTGCATTTAAATTTCTTTCAATCAATGTTTTCATTTGGTTTACCCCCACCCTCTTCCTTTTTTCCCCTTCTTTTCAACAAGCAGGCTGTCGTAGGAGCAGTTTGTCATTTTTAAGGCACAAGGATTAGGCTCTGACTAATTGGAAGATTTGCCCATTATTTAAATGAAACTTGTTTGCAGTTTCATCACTCGTTGCATCTAGGAAGGCGGCAGACTGGCCCATCAATTTGGTTAGAAAAGAATAAATGAATACGGAGACTGGCAGCGTTCTCCCGTGGGAGGATCTCTGTCACTGCATTGTTTCTCCTGTATTAATTATCCACATAGAACTACCTCCCAAGGCCGCATGATTATCTGCCCTGTTCTGAGTTCCCTTAGCAGTCAGCCCAGCTGGCCTTCCTTTGGAGTTTGGATCCCTGACATCAGCAAGTGCTGAGTGCGGGGTGTCCTCTACCAATAGCACTTCCGGACATTGAGGCCCGGCCTCCCTGGCCTTATTTTGGCTTTAGACTGCTTCGGAGTGTCCCTCCTGCCATGGGATTCCTTTACAGTCCTGGCCCCCTTCACAGTAGAACACAGAGATGTTGCCCAGGAGCCATGCTGAGCATAGTTGTGGGAGGAGTCCTGAAGGGAGAGGTCACTAGCAAGTCTGAACTCAGAAGTTCAGACGACCAGGGCTGTGGGGCGGAGTCATCCTTCCTCTCCGCTTACTCAGAGTTAAGGAAGAGTTCCATGACAGTAACTGAGACTAGCTGGTTTCCACCCAGAGAGGAGAGATGGACACAGAGGGCTCAGGACAGGCACAGAGGAAAGGGCCAGCCAGAGCTGGAAACACTTAAGAGGTCCAAAACCTTCAAAGCCAGGGGTCCCAAACTGTGGGTGCCGATGGACCTTTCTTTTTTGTTGTTTTTTAATGTGTATGAATGTACGGTCTGCATGCAGGTTTGTGCACCCGTGCAATGCTGTGGAGGTAAGAAGAGGGTGTCGGATTCCCCTGGAACTGGAGTCAAAGACGGTTCTCAGCCGCCATGTGGGGCTGGGGATCGAACCCAGGTCCTCTGCAAGAGCAGTCGGCGCTCTTAACCGGTAGGACATCTCTCCAACCCGGACCTTTCTTTCTGTTCATTGAGTCATTAGAGTCATTGAGCTCTGAGTTAGACCCCATTCTTTTTTTTTTTTAAAGATTAAATTTTTTATTAATTCTTTGAGAATTTCGAACAGTATAATTTGATCATATTTACCCCGAATTCCTCCCCCGAACTCTTCCAAGATCCACTCTCCCCTTCCTATCTTCCCAACTTGTTGTCCTCTTTTTAATTATTATTATTTGTTTATTTTTAAGGGATTGTAATATAACAATATAAGAACACAGTTGGTTTTAGATAACATTGATGTTGCTCAGTTTGCTGTACAATTAGGTAACTGGTGCATTTTGCAAGTATCTATGCCCAAATTTTGAACAACCCAGGGTTCCCATAGTCCAGTTGGAGAAGCTTGTATGCACAGGCATGTTGATAAATTAGGAGTCCAGACTATATTGCTGTAGTCTCATGATTCACCCCTATCTCTCCGCAGCCCTTACTTTCTACCATGCCTCCTCTTCTGCAATTTGTTCCCTGGGCTTTGGGAAAGGGGCACAAGTGTGTGAGAAAAAAACAGTCTACTTCCTTTGGAGTTGTCATTTTGGACTCTAGTCTGTTCAGGTTGTTTCCCTTCATGGGTTGACAGCTTTTCCAGTGATACCTTGTTAGTCATACTAACAAAGCACAAGCAATTGGATGTACAGGCATTTAAGCAGTACTAATTATTATGTCAAGCTAAGCTGTGAGCTAAGACACAGATGCTTGGATGGTATGCTAATCCACAAACTGTGGTTTCTCTATAAAAGCTGACAAGTTCTTATTGTGGCTTATAACATCTTCTGACCACTAGAGGACATAAGCTTGTGGCATCCACTGTGAGTTATTTCTCCAAGGAGAGAGCTAATAGCCAATTCGATTTGGGATATATATAGACACTTGGCTGCCACTGTTGCACAGTATCTCCAGGCTGTTGAGGTGTAGCTGATACTGACGAAGGAGCCTTGCTTGTCTCAGAGAGACCAATATTTTGCTGTATTGCTTTAATGACCTTTGGTAATGCTCTCTGGCATTTCAGAGGCCAGTTGTACACTAGCAAGTGAAGTCTCATAACATTTTTCATGCTCACACAACAGGGACTTACTACCTTTCTCCTTGCATATATCCCACTTATAGGCAAAAGGCCCTTATAATTTGGGGGGGGGGGTATTGAATCCCCTAGCCAACATCTCCTAGGCAGAATAATTCATTGCTGATGTCAGAGCTTTCCTGTAGTAATATATTTTGCTTAATTACACAACTTATAAACACTTTACTATTGAATTTGGCTCTAGATAGAGAAATATCCTTTCACAGTTCCTATGCCTATCAATCAATTAATACGTTATGCCTGTTTTATAGGAAATTACCACTGTAACAATTGGCTCTAGTTTACAGTTAGGGAGTGGTTTCATTACCATCATGTTTTTCTTTTTCCTATAAAGGGGAGAGGTAGGAAGGTTTCTCAGTATCTGGAAGGTAAACTTCATTAGGGCCCATTATAAACAGTTAACCCCAATAGTATTCAGAGAGATGCTCAGTGTCTGTGACTCAGGCAGTCTGAGGTTCCTCTTTCTTTAATGTTCAGATGGGTCAACCTCTCTGCTGGCATTTCCCAGTCCATCCTGCACAGCCATAAGTTGTATGTTTTCAGGCATTTAGATTGGTGATTTTTACCTGTGGGAACATAAAATTCTCCTCCCATTGTTAGTTTCAAGATCAGAAAAATTGAAAATTTATCAATAGGATTGGAACACAGAGTTTTCCATTTGTATCCCAGAAAGGATAGTACCCCACCTCCCACCTCCCTCTTTTTTTTTTTTTAGGTTTTTATGTTTTGACCTATAGATGCCTAAGTTGTATTACACATACCCATAAACAGGAGCCAAGGCATAAGCTTTCATTAAATTTACCCAAACTGTTTCTCATTGACTGTATGCTACTTATTTGGGAAGGAAATTTAAGCTTAGTTCCTTTAAATTGTCCTACAAGTAAAAGAAAGTGTTATAATGTGATGTTGTATAATTCAGAAAAATATAGAGGCCATTTGTGTACCTTAACCCAATACAAATTATAAATAAAACAATTAACATTTTATATTCCCAATTAGTTCAATTGTATTACCATTTCCACCAAAACCTACACCTAAATTTAACTAATCTAAACAATTCACTAAGCCTTAAAATATCCTATACTTTGTGGATAAAGCTTGGGCAGAGTTGAGTACCTGCTAAATAAATTTTACCCAATAAACACTTTGCTCTTTAACGCTATATGACTGGACTATGACTTCTACTTATTTGGGAAGTAAAATTTAAGCTTAATTCCTTTAAATTGTCCTACAAGTAAAAGAAAGTGTTACACTGTGATGTTGTATAATTCAGAAAAATATAGAGACCAACCCAATACAAACTATAAATAAAACAACTAGCATTTTATATTCCCAGTTAGTTCAAATGTCAGTATCTAGCTTCTTTTTTTTTTAGCACAAGCATCCTTCATATAAAACCAATTTGCAAGCAGTTGTGCCCCAGCCCACACAGCCCAAGGCTCCCACCATCCAGCTGGAGGGGCTTGAATGTTCAATCAAGTTGATCAAATAAGTGTCCAGACTATATTGTCGTAGTTTTACCATTCACCCCAATCGCAGCCCCTACAATATACCACTCCCCCTCTTCCACAGATTGTTCCTTAGGCTTAGAGATGGGGCACAGGTGGACAAGAAGCACAACAGTCTACTTTGTCTGGAGATGTCGTTTTGGACTCTGATCAGTTCTGGCTGTTTCCTTTCGTGGGCTGACCGATTGCCCAGGGATAAGCTTTCAATCCTACTAATGAAGCACAAGCGATTAGATATATAGGTATTTAAACATTGCTAGTTACTATGGTAGGTTACTTTGGTATAGACACAGATGTTTGGATGGTGTGTTAATCCCTGGATTATTTTTTTTTTCCCTGAGAAAGATGACAAGGCCTTACTGTGGCATATAAATCTCCTAATCACTAGAGGGTATAAGCTTGTGGCAACATCCACGAGTTATTCCTCCAAGGAGAGAGCTAATAATCAAATAAATTTGGGATATACAGACATATGGCTGCCACTGCTGCACAGTATCTCCAAGCAGGTGAGGTGTAGCTGATGTTGGTGGAGGAGTCTTGCTTGACTCAAGGAGACCAACATTTGCTTTATTGGTTCAGTGGCCTTTGGTAACACTCTCTGGTATTCCAGAGACCAACTGTATACTTGTAAGTGAGATCTCCATACAATCTTCCCATGCTTACATCAGGTCATTGACAGCAGGGCGGCCTCTCTTCTTGCAGATATCCTAGTTTACAGGCAATAAGCCTTTTTCCTTTGGGGGGGGTGCTTGGGTCCCCTGGCCAACATCTCCTTGGCAGAATAATCCATTGCTGCTATCAGCGCTCTCCTGTATTAATATATTTTGCTTATATGCACCACTTAAAGAGACTTTAGTATTATATTTGGTTCTGAATAGACAATAATCCTTTTTACAGTTCCTATGTCTATTAGTCAATTAAAGAAAGCAGTTTTACCAGTTTTATAAGAGATTACTTCTATAACAGTCAGCTCTAATTTACAGTTAGAGGATGATTTCATTACTACCATGTTTTTCTTTGTTCTATGAAAAAGAGGTAAGGAGGTCTCTCATATTGAAACTGTGCTGCACCTAGAAGGTAAAGTTCATTAGGATCACTGTAAACAGATGTTACACCTATGGTCCTCAGAGATGTTTGATGCCTGCAGCAGTCTGAGGCTTTTCTTCCTTTTAGTGTTAAGATGGGTTAACTTCTCTGCTGGTATTTCTTGGTACAACCTACACGATGGAAAGCTGTATCCTTTCTTTCTCAGCCTTTGAATTGGTGACATTTTGACCTGTGGGAACATACAAATATTTTCCCATAGTTAGTCTTAAGATTAAATTGAAAGTTTTTGACAAAAAGTTTTAATATGTAACTGTATCCCCCCTTTTTTTATTTTTTTTTTTGACCCATGAGTCTCAAAAAGGCAGTTGTAGTACACATACCTATAGGCAGGAATCAAATTTGTCATTAAATTTGTCCATGCTTTTTTGGGTGACTGTATGTTGTTAATTTGGGAAGCAAACTTAATTCGTTAAGTTAAATTATCCTACAGGTAAAAGAGAATGTTACAAGATGATACTGTATAACACAAAAATTATAGAGAACATTTGTATATGTTAATCCCAAAGTTATTGTTATATAAGTTTTAAGTAAAATACCATGTAATTTTAAATTAAAAATACATTAATAGAATATAGACCCGTGTCCCTCTCCCGCCCCTCCCACCCCTCCTGGTTCACCATTTCAGTCAGTTTTCTGATGCATAGACCCCATTCTTACCTCAAGGTCCAGTTCACTTTCTATGGAATAGTAAACTACAGAAGTCTGTTTCTGTTTCAGCTCTAAATGAAGCTTACATTTTGAATATTTCACATAGTAGATGGATATACATGGAGTGCCATCTTTGGGGTGCACCCTACCCACTGTAGACATAGTGAGCATACCCACTGCCACCCTCCGGCCTTCCCCTCTCTTTCACCCGGCTGTGCCCTGCTTAGATGCAGAACTCAATATAGATAATGCCAGGCGCTAATCTGTGTCCCCAGGTTTCCCCAGCATGCATTTGGGCAGTAACTACTCTGTCCGGTGAAACCCATTGGAGAGATGCTTGTCCTCGCCACAGACTATCAGGAAGCCCTTGGTAGCCTTCAGGACTATTCAGTAAGTGACCATGGCCTGTTCTGAAACCCTGCTATAACAGCACATGGCAAAAAAAAGAAGAGTTGTGGGGCTGGGGAGATGGCTCAGCAGTTAAGAACACTGGCTGTTCTTGCAGACTGGGGTTCAAATCCCACCACCCACATGGTGGCTAACAATTGTCTATAATTCCAGTTTCAGGGGGATCTGAAGCCCTCTTCTGTTTGCACAACACAGGTGCATTTACATATATGCACATAACACACACATACACAAAAAATAAAAATAAAGCAAAATATTATGCACTATCTCTCCTTCCTCATTATCTCCTGGAAACAGGAATGCTCAAATTGTTACTTAGGAAAGGAAATTAGAGTAGTACCTGCAGACAATAAATAAATAAATAAATAAATAAATAAATAAATAAATAACCCACTTCCCATCTCTGTCCTTTCCTTTACCTGTCTTTCCTCCTACAGCCCAGTTCCGAGGAGGTAGAAGCCCCTTCTCTCCAGCAGTTCCCCACTCGCTCAGAAGAAGATATCATTTTCTCCTACTATACCTGGTAGGTGACACACAATGGCCACCTGCTGGAGATGCGTTTTCCACTTTTCAGAAGCAGCTCTTGATATGTATGAGCCTATTTTGCGTGGAAAGACACTTCCAACTCCTTTGGGTTAAATAGCAAAGAAGGGGCTGGAGAGATGGCCTAGCGGTTAAGAGCGCCGACCGCTCTTGCAGAGGACCCGGGTTCAATCCCCAGCACCCACATGGCGGCCGAGAACCGTCCGAAACTCCAATTCCAGGAGAACTCCAGTTCCAGGGGAATCCGACACCTCTTCAGACCTCTGCGGCATTGCACGACATGCGTGCACAAACTTGCATGCAGACAGTACATTCATACACATACAGAAATAAATAAAATTTTAAAAATAATAATAAATAAATACCAAAGAAAACAATAGCCAGATCACATATTAAGAGTATGTTTAGTTTTGAATGATACCATCAAGCTTTTTCTCCAAAATGGCTGCTCCGTCTTGCAGTGCCTACAATAATCAGTGGGAGTTCCTTGTGTCCAAAAGCTTCATCGGCATTTGCTGTAGTCAGTGCTCTGGAGTCGGGCCATTCTGATAAATGAACAGTAGTTTCTCATTACTGTCTTCATTTGGATTTTCCTGGTGATGCTGGAGCATTTTTCATGTGCTTTCTACCATGGCGAGGTTTCTGTTCAAATTTTATACTCATTTTTAACAGGATTTTTGCATTTGTTTGTTCTTAAAAATATTTGGTATACTTATCTTGGTTAAAATGTCCTTGCAGGAGCCGGGTGTGGTGGCGCACGCCTTTAATCCTAGCACTTGGGAGGCAGAGGCAAGAGGATCTTTGTGAGTTCAAGGCCAGCCTGGTCTACAGAGTGAGTTCCAGGACAGCTGGGGCTACAGGGAGACCCTGTCTCGAAAAGACAAACAAAAAAAAAAAAAATGTCCTTGCAGGGACTGGAGAGACGGCTCAGCAGTTAAGACCACTGGCTGTTCTTGCAGAGGAACCAGGTTCGGTTCACAGCACCCATATGTTGGGTAAAAAGCACCCACAACTCTAGTTCTAAGGGATCCAACGCCCTCTTCTGACCTCTATTGGTGCTGCATGACATGAGTGCACTTACACACATACAGGCAATACATTTGCACAATAAAATAAAATAAAACAAATAATAAAATATTTTAACTGTCCTTTGCAAATATTTTCTGCTGGTCTGGGTTTTGACTTTTCACTCTTAACAGTGTATTTGTCAAAGTCTGGTTTATTAATTCTTTATTTTGTAGATCAAACCTTTGGAGTCATATCTAAAAATGACACCATTTGGTTATTGCCCAATCCAAACTCATCTGGATTTTTCTCCTTGGTTATTTTATAGTTACACATGCATATACATACATATATTATATATACACACACACACACACACACATTCATGTTTAACTTTGATCCATTTGAGTTCCCTTTTGTAATTAGTGTAAAAACTATGTTTAGATTTCTTTCTTGGTTATTCCAGAAGCCTTTGTTGCAAAGACCATCCTCGCTCCACTGTGTGACCTTTGAATCTTTCCCAGTGATTAACTATCTGTATGAATCTATTTCCCTGCTCTCTCTCTGTTCCATTGGTCTGTGCATTCTGTCTCATATACAACATCAAATAAGTTATGGTGTCAGCTGTCCAACTTTGCTTTACTACTTCAGTACTTAATTACTTATTCTGGGACTTCTGCCTCTTTGTATAAACTTTTTCTATGCATATATCCATTAATTTCCTGGTATTTTCCTGGGATTGTCTTGAACTTATAAATCGCATTGGGAAAACTAGTATCTAAATAATACTGAAACTTCCTGTCCATGGATATGGAATATCTCTCAATTTATTTAGTTTCTTAATTTCATTCAGCACAGTTTGGCAATTTCTTTATATGGATATGATGCATGTTTTGTTAGGTTTATAACTAAATATTTCACTTTTATGTGCTAACATATTGTGTTAATTTTAAATTCCATTTGTTTGGGACTAATATAGAGAAAAGCAATTGATTTTGTGTATCAATCATATATCCTAAAAACTTGCTAAAATCACCCCTTTAGTTCTGGGAGTTATTTGAAGATTCTTTTATAATTTTTACATAGAAAATTATGTCATCTGTGTAGAATGATTTTTTTTCCTCTCCTGTTGTAATTATTTCCTTTTACTTCAGTATAGCAGGGGTAAGGAAGGACATTCTTGCTTTATTCTTCATCATGGTACAAATACTTTTGAAATTCTGTCTCTCTTCCTCCTTTCCCTGTTCCTCTCTCACACACACAATTTTAAGTTTAAAAGAAAAGTTGTGGGGGCTGGAGAGATAGCCTAGGGGTTAAGAGCACCGATTGCTCTTGCAGAGGACCCGGGTTCGATCCCCAGCACCCACATGGCGGCTGAGAACCGTCTGTAACTCCAATTCCAGGAGAACTCCAGTTCCAGGGGAATCCGAGACCCTCTTCTGACCTCCGCGGCATTGCACGACACAGGTGCACAAACCTGCATGCAGACAGTACATTCATACACATACAAAAATAAATAAAATTTAAAAAAAAAAAACGTTTAAAAAAAGAAAAAGAAAAGTTGTGGCCAGCAGTCTCCATGGTAACCTTCCTGGTAACCAACAGAAGTTATTTTCAGCAGATAACTTTCTGGATTATCTCTATGTATTGTGGACTGAATTGTGTCCTCCCTCATAAAAAGATGTGTTCAAGTTCTAAACTGAAACTTCGAGTGTCACATTATTTGGGAGTAGGGTCATTGAAGATGTGGTTAGTGAACATGAGGTCACGGTACAGTGGAACGGCCCTTAATCCAATATAGCTGGCGTTTTTATAAGAATGGAGGCAGAGGGAGCACCACAGGATGAGGGCAGTGTGAATACGGAGGAGCGGCTAGAGGGATGGAGCTGGGAATCCACGAGCCCCAGATTGCTGCCAGTCACCAAGGGTTACAGAAAGGCAAACATCAATTCTACCCTGCAGCCTTCAGGACAACAATGTTCCTACTTATGTCTTAATTTCGGACTTTAAGCTTTCAGAAATGATAGAATCTATTCATCATCTCCACCTGTGCTATTTATTAATAAAAGCCCTAGGAAACTCATTTGGCATGTATGTAACCTCACAGAATCTTGGAGAATTCGCTTCTGTGTTACATAAAACTTAGCTTCTCCTCTGAGCACAAACACAGTAGCTTTATAGTCCTGCTCCTTCCTGTCTTCTAGAGGGTTGCCCAGGCTTCAATAGCATCAGCTTGTGTCCTCTCTTTTAATCAACACCAGCCTAGATCCTTCAGCTTTTCCACAACACTGAGCTCACTGAATCCTTGAGTCATTTCCATGGCTTAGCCTTTACTTTCACCATTGCTACAATATCCTTTTTTTATGCCAAAGTGGCAAGAATTGAAAATGATAGTCTAAATGAGACTTCACTAGTCCTATTGTATAATGGTAGAATAATTCTCTTTGACTTGGATTCAATACATCCTATTCACCCCTCTCAAAGCTGTTGGTACATTTTTGTATTGCTTTATCCTTGTGGTTTCAAGCACTGGCTATTGTCACACAGGCTCCACAGATGCCTGGAGGTTTAGTGTTAGAAACCCATTTGCTTTCTGCCAGTCACTTCATAGTGTCATCATTGTCTGAAATGGAACACATATAGCATGCATCTAGCATGTACTCCATTCAACATTAAAAGCTGCCTGTCATAATTGGGTCAGATACATAAAGTAGAATCCCTTTTCTTTTTTTAAAAAAGAAAAGGGATTCTTTTATTTTTTTATGTTATTTATTTTTGTATGTGTATGAATGTACTGTCTCATGTAGGTTTGTGCACCCGTGTCATGCAATACTGCAGAGCTCAGAAGAGGGTGTTGGATTCCCCTGGAACTGGAGTTAAGGATGGTTCTCAGCCGCCATGCGGGTACTGAGGATTGAACCCAGGTCCTCTGCAAGAGCAGTCGGTGCTCTTAACTGCTAAGCCCGTAGAATCCCTTTTCACTCCAAGGTAGGGAATGTACAGACTTGGACTTTTACTAAATACCAACTAGTCTCTTTACTTACATGTGTGATCTTCAAAACTCTGGGAGGTAGACATTATTACCATATTCAACTTTGGGATTTCTGTTTCATTATCTGGGACCCAAAGCCACAATGAAGCATCAGACCAAAGGCTGAACTCAGCATGACCCCAGGGCCACACTCTTCTGAACCTCACTGCCAGCCTGCAGAAGAAAGTGGCAGTCTTCTCTTCTGCTCAAGAGAAGCTAAGATATGAATAATATTAAGAAGGCAAAAAGTTGGGCTGAAGAGATGTTTCCATGGTTAAGAGCACTGGCTGCTCTTACACAGCACCCAAGTCCAGTTCCTAGCACCCACATGGCGGTGGTTGACAACCATCCCTCTCTGCAGTTCTAGGAGCTCAGATGCCCTCTTCTGACCTCTGCAGGCATTGCACAACACAGTTGCACTCACATACATGGAGGCGATACATTCATGCACATAAAATACTTTTTTAAAAATAAAAGAAGCCAAAAGCAGCATAATGTCAGAAAGAGCACTGTACTAGGAAAAGGAAACTCTAAAACCAGCCCTTCCCTCTCAGGAGCTTCTTCACACCACCAGCCTCTCCAGACCGTGAACTGCGCTTCACTTACCCTACCCCACTCATCTGCGTCAGCTCTAAACCAGGAGATACGGGATATGCTGTCACTCTTATCATATTTAGGTGCTCTGTGTTTATCCTACTTGGCCCAGAATACCTTCAAGCTCACATTAATTTCTTTCCCTTTCTTCTTCCTAGACTTGTTTTTCAGCAAAAGAGGGAACAAGAAAACTCACTTCTGTCTCCCAGTAAATTCCCACGTGAGAGAGACCAGCCTGCACTCCGACCACCGCATCAGCCATGGGAGGACACTTGGGAGAAGCTGAAAGCCCAAATCCTACAGCTCCTCCAGTCACCCTTGACCAGGCACAGCAGTTACCATGGCAACCATTGCACTGTGCTCCATGGAGGCCATAGGTCGCCACTGCAGATGCCACGGACAGCAGACACTCACTCTCCTCCCTTCCCCACAGGCTCTGACTCAGCAGCCCCATCCATGCACCAGGAAACAGGCCACTAGAAACAATTATCCCAGTGAGCAGTGTCTGTCTCCATCCCTGTCATACCCACACAGCAGAGACCTCCTTCTACTCATAATGGAGGAGAATCTACACATTCCTCAAAGCAGTCTCTCTAGTACATGTATCTGCCCTTAAAAGAACATTATAAAAATCTGTTTCCTTGTGGAGCTATGAATTATGAAGTATCTTCTTCACAGTTTGAAAATACAGGGCTTGGCAATTCAGATTCTGCCTGCACACTTGGTGTGTATGCAAAATTACTAGATCTTGTGAATGCAGGTTTCTGCTCATAAAATCAGGTGGGGCTTGAGTCTGAATTCCTTCCACCCTTTCAGGTTCTGCTAATGGTGCTTATCAGTTAAGGCTTTGGACAACAAAGCCTTACATCACTTTAGAGCCTACTCTACATAAAGTTGACCCTGCCCTATCCTTGCCATTTATCATCTCAATAAAGAATCAGAGTAAATATTAGCTGGTTCAAAGCATACATTTCCACAGGGCAGAGACTACATCTGCTTGGAATAAAGATAATGGCTACAATTTATTGAGGGCTTGCACTTTGCCAGCATCACACACACACACACACACACACACACACACACACACACACCCCATACAATAGCCATTGGTAATAGTTGTTATCCAATCAAAAAAGTTTCATGAGAAAACTGTGCTCTATACCTGCTATATAACTTACCCAAAGTTGCACCAATAACTGAGTAAACTAGGATCTGACCTAAGAAAAACCCTGTGTGGTGTTCTCACCATAATGTTTGTCTGCACATGGACATAGCATGTGGCAGCGCACGCAAGAGATCTTAGTGCACACTGCTTCCCAAGAGCACTGACCTTGTCCTGAGCTGTGCTCCTCCATTGCCACTGTTTCAAGAGAGGACATCAAATGAAATCCAAATAGGAAAAATTCCTATATTGGCTCTAGTCAACCCATGAATATTATCTCAGAGGTTGGGGCTCAAGTCACTGAACAATGATTTGGTAATTTCCTACATACAGGTCACATGGAGGCTGGTAAAGCAAACACCACTGGCACTGTCTCTTGTGCTCTGCCTCCCAGGCCTGAGTTTTATTTTACTGGAATTCTCAGGGGAAACTCGGTGTCTGTTCTGTCTAGGCCCATCTCTGCCATGACTGCTTCTCTAACTTCTTGTCATAGGTTGGAGTTGAACTTCAAAGATGTCACCAATAGAGAAGTCATCAGGGCTTTCAATGGAGTATCCCTGCTGAGATAAGCTTGCTAGAAAGAAAGGTCCAGTCTCTAGAGTCACACATCTGCTTGAGATTTTTAACTCAGGCATTTACTAGAAATGTTACCCTGGGAAAATTATTAAACCTATCTCAGCATCAGGATATATTCTTCTATTTTTCCTTAATTTGGGGATTATCAACATCCTTTTCAAATTTTTGTTTTAATTTTTTATTAAGCTTTTCTGTACTTCATACAACATTTCTTTTTTGTTTTTTTAATTTATTTTTATCAATACTTTTTTATTTTATATTATTCTAAAACATGCATATATACACTCCACACATAAGTCAAAATTTAAAATTCTAAAAATAAACTGTAGGTTGATTCCTAAACACATTTAGAGATTCACATTTTAACAGTAAATTTGCATGCAGGTATAAACTTGTGTAATTTTACATTCTTTTTTTAGAATATGACTACATCTCCATCTATATATGGTAATTACAATGTGTGAGTATAAGTGGTAAGACAATTCTAGAGCCCATTTATAGATTCACATTGTAATAGCACAGTTGCTTTCAGATACAATGAAATAAAATAATAAAGTTGCTCAGTTTGCCTACCAATTGGGGATTTGGTGTTAGCACCCACAAATGAGGGAAACTATTCACCTTTTTTTTTTCTGGGACTGTGTTACTTCACTCAGTGTAATTGCTTCAAGTTCCATCCATTTACCAGCAAAGCTCATGATGTCATCTTTCTTTACTGCTGCATAGTACTCCACTGTGTAGATGTACCACATTTTTGTTATCCAGTCATCTGTTGAGGGGCATTTGGGTTGGTTCCAGCTCTTTGCTATTGTGAAGAGAGCTGCAATAAACATAGCTGTGCATGTATCTTTGCGGTAGGATGAGTCTTGAGGGTATATACCCAGGAGTTGTATGACTGGGTCAGGTGGTAGGCTCATTTTGAGTTTTTTAAGTGTTCTCCACACTGCTTTCCACAGTGGTTGTACCAGTTTACATTCCCACCAGCAGTGGACGAGTGTTCCCCTTTCCCCACAACATCTCCAGCATTTGGTGTCTTCTGTTTTCTTGATCTTGGCTAGTCTTATTGGAGTAAGATGATACCTTAGTGTGGTTTTAATTTGCATTTCCTTAATTATTAATGATGTTGAACACTTTAAGACATCAAAAGATGGAAAGACCTCCCATGCTCATGGATTGGAAAAATTAATATAGTAAAAATGTCCATTCTACCCAAATTAATGCACAGTATCAATGCAATCCCAATCAAAATCCTCATGAGCTTTTTCACAGACTTAGGAAAAAAAATCCTTAAATTCATATAGAAAAACAAAAGACCCCAAATAGCTAAAGCAACCCTGAGTGAAAAGCGCAATACATGGGGGATTACTTTACCAGACTTCAAGCTATATTACAGGGCTATAGTCATAAAGAGAACCTGGTACTGAAAAAAAAAAAAAAAAAACAGAACCATTGACCAATGGAACAAAATTGAAGACCCAAACTTGAGCTCATATAACTTCAGCTACCTCAGATTTGACAAAGGGGCCAAAAAAGCTCAGTGGAGGAAAGATAGCATCTTCAGCAATGGTGTTGGCAAAACTGGATCACCATTTGTAGGAGAACAAAATTAAACCCCTACCTCTCACCCTGTACAAAAAAAAAACTCCAAGTGGATCAAAGATTTCAACCTAAAACCTGAAACCCTGAAGGTGATAGAAGAAAAAGTTGGCAGCAACCTACAAGACATAGGTGTAGAAAAAGACTTTCTAAATCAAACAGCAGGTGCACAGGAAATAAGGACAACAGCTGACAAGTGGGACCTCATCAAACTCAAAAGCTTTTGTACAGCAAAAGAAACAATCAAGGAAGTGAAGAGAAAACCCACAGAGTGGGAGGAAACCTTCACCATGGATACATCAGACAAAGCATTAACATCCAGAATATATAAGCTACTTAAAAAGCAAAGAAGTAAGAAAACAAATGACCTACTCAAAAGATGGAGTAAAGAGCTAAACAAAGACTTCACCAGTAAGGAAATAAAGATGGCTGAGAAACATCTTAAAAAGTGTTCATCATACAACATTTCTTAAGCAAATTTAGACCGTTCCCTTATCTATACCCCGCCACCAGAATTCATGCATTCTGCCGTACATGTTAAGTCCTATCTTGCATCTTTTTCTCAGTCTTTTTTAATTTTTTCAATACAGAAGCTTACTGTTTTGGTCAGTTCTTTGAACAAGTCTTTTTTTTCCCTTTAATTTTATATTACTCAAAAATATGTATATATACACTCCACACATCTACCAAAATTATGAACTCTGGAAATAAACTATAGGTTAATTCCAAAACACATTTAAGGATTCACATCTTAACAGTAAAGTTGCAGGCATGTAAAAAGAAATATAACTTTAAATTCCTAAATTACATAGTGAACTCTGGAAATAAACTATAGGTTAATTCCAAAACACATTTAAGGATTCACATCTTAACAGTAAAGTTGCAGGCAGGTAAAAAGAAATATAACTTTAAATTCCTAAATTACATAGCAAGTTGATGTCTGTTTTAATGTACTTTTTTTTAAGTTTTTCTCTGCAGAGATTTATTGTTTGGGCAGAAGTTAACTATTTCAGTCAGTTCTTTGTTCCAGTCTTTTTGTTGTTATTGTTGTTCCCTCCCATTTGTATTGCTCCAAAGTATATATATATATATATATATATATATACATGGATATACCAAAATTATGACCTTTGAAAATAAACTGTATGCTAATTCCAAAATATGTTTAGGAGTTCACACTTTTCCCTTTAAGTTTATATTACTCTAATATATGAATACATACCCTCCATACATATACCACAATTACAAAGTCTGAAAATAAGTGGTCAGTTAATTCCAGAGCTCGTTAAAGGATTTACATTATAACAGCATAGTTGCCTTCAGATAAAAAGAAATATAACATTAAGTTTTCTCAGCTTGGCTTTCAACTAGGGATTTGGTGCTAGCATCCACAAATGAGGGATACCATTTATTGTTTGTTTTTCTGGGACTGTGTTACTTCACCTAGAACAATGGCTTCTAGTTTCATTCATTTACCTGCAAAGTTCATGATGTCATCTTTCTTTACTGCTGCATAGAATTCCATTGTGTAGATAAACCACATTTCCTCTATCCTCTCATCAGTTGAGGGACACTTGGGTTGCTTCCAGCTCTTTGCTATTGTGAAGAGAGCTGTAATAAACATAGATGTGCATGTATCTCTGCAACAGGATGAATCTTGTGGGTATATACCCAGGGGTGGTATGACTGGGTCAGGTGGTAGGCTCATTTTTAGTTTCTTGAGAGTTCTCCACACTGCTTTCCATAGGGGTTGTACAAGTTTGCATTCCCACCAGCAGTGGATGAGTGTTTCCCTTTCCCCACAACCTCTCTAGCATTTGGTATCCTTTGTTTTCTGGATAATAGCTAGTCTTACTGGAGTAAGATGAAATTTTTTTTCAAAGCCCATTTTTATTGAAGCTTTGTGCATTTCATACAAAATTTCCAATCAAGACCCATTCCCCCCTTCCTTGCCCCCTCCCATCCCACCAGAGCTCAGGCATTCTGCCAAACATGTTTTTCATCTTTTTCTCAGTCTTAAAACTTTTGATGCAGAAATTTATTGTTTTGAGCCTAAGTTCACCATTTCAGTCAGTTCTTTGACCCAGTCTTTTGTTGTTGTTGTTGTTGTTCCTTCCAATCTGCATCACTCCAAAATATGCATATATGCATGACACATATATCTTTTAGCATTTTCAGCTTATGATTTCTTTATTTTCTTTTTTTGTAATTAGGCTGAAAGATGTCATGTTTGAAGCCTCCTCCTTGGCAAGCCCAAACAACCATCAGTCCCGCCCTTGTGCTCCACACTGGGGTTTTCCTTCCCAGGGTCAACAAATGAGGTCCAGTAAGCACCATATCCTGTCTTGATCTTCCTGTACTGGTCTCCATGATACATCCTGGTAGTCCAACAATGGAAACCAATACTTTGAAGAAGTTGAAACCTCAGTAGTAGCTCAGTCCACAAGCTGGATGTAAGCATTTCATTTCCTTAATTATTATAGATGTTGAATGCTTTTGAAGATGTTTCTCAGCCATCTTTACTTCTTCATTTGTGAAGTCTCTGTTCAGCTCTTTACTCCATTGAGTAGGTCATTTGTTTCCTTCGTCCTTTGTTTTTTGAGTAGTTTATACACTTTGGATGTTAATGCTCTGTCAGATGTATCACTGGTGAAGGTTCCCCCCCACTCTGTTGGTTTTCTCTTCCTTCTTTGATTGTGTTTTTTTCTGTACAGAAGCTCTTGAATTTATTAAGGTCCCATTTGTCAACTGTTGACCTTATTGTTTGCACAGCTGCTGTCTGACTTAGAAAGTCTTTTCTTATGCCTATGTCTTGTAGGTTACTACCAACATATTCTTCTACCATTTTCAGAGTTTTGGGTTTCACATTGAGGTCTTTGAAACATTTGGAGTTGATTTTTGTACATGGCTAGAGGTAGGGGTTTAGTTTTATTCTTCTACAAGTGGTGATCCAGTTATGCAACACCATTTGCTGAATATGCTGTCTTTTCTCCATTGAGTCTTCTTGGCCCCTTTGTTGAATATGAGGTGTCTGAAATTGGATGTGCTCAGGGTTGGATCCTCAATTTTGTTCCATTGACCTATAGGCCTGTTTTTATGCCTATATCAGGCTGTTTATATGACTATAGCCCTGTAATATAGTTTGAAGTCTGTATGGCAATCTCCCCTGTATTGCTCTTTTTGCACAGGGTTGCTTTGGCTATCTGGGGTATTTTGTTTCTCCATATGAACATTAGGATGTTTTTCTAGGTCTGTGAAGAAGCTTGTGGGGTTTCTAATTGGGATTGCATTAAATCTGTATATTACTTTAGGTAAGACAGTCATTTTTACTATATTGATTCTTCCAATCCCTGAGCATGGGAGGTTTTTCCATCTTCTAGTATCTTCCTCAATCTCTTTCTTGTGGGATTTAAAATTTTCTTTGTAGAGATTTGTGGTGTGTTTGGTCAGGTCCATTCCTAGATAATTTAATGTACTTTTAAGGAAGAGATTTAATCTTTCTCATAAATCTTAGAACTTAAGAAAACCGAGACATAATCTTCAAGCTAAATCTATAGTAATATCAGTCAATGTGGTATTATTTTTACTAACATATTACAAACCTTGACATACATATAAGTATTTGGTGCTAGGATCCACAAATGAGAGATAACATGTGCCATTTGTTTATTTGGGACTGTGTTACTTCACTTAGCATAAGAGTTTTTAGTTCCATTCATTTGCCTGCAAATTTCATGATGTCATCTTTCTTTACTGCTGCATAGAATTCCATTGCATAAATGTACCACATTTTCATTATCCACTCATCAGTTGAGGGACACTTGGGTTGCTTCCAGCTCTTCACTATTCTGAAAAGAGCTGCAATAACCATGCTTGAGCACATCGCCCCTATAGGATGAAGACTTTGGGTATACACCCAGGAGTGGTAAGACTGGGTGAAATGGTAGGTTCATTTTTAGCTTTAGCTTTTTTTATTCTTTTTTATGATTTGTGTATTTATTTCATACTTCATGCTTCAGTCTACTTTAGACACACAAAAGCCCAAGGGTCCCACCATCCAGCTGTATGTACAATCAAGTTGATCAAATAAGTGTCCAGTCTATATTGCTGTAGTTTCAGCATTCACCCCAATCGCAGCCCTTACATTCTACCACACCCCTCTTCTGCAGATTGTTCCCTAGGCTTAGAAAAGGGGCACAGGTGTATGAGAAGCAAAACAGTCTACTTTCTCTGGAGCTGTCGCTCTGGACTCTGGTCAATTCTGGCTGTTTCCTTTCATGGGCTGACAGTGTGTCCAGGAATAACCTTTCAATCCTACTAATGAAGCACAAACAATTAGATATATAGATATTTAAACAGTACTAATTGTTATGGTAAGTTACTTTGGTATAGACACAGATGTTTGGATGATATATTAATCCATGAATTACGTTTTTTTCTGTAAAATATGACAGGGTCTTACTGTAGCTTATAACATCTCCTAACCACTAGAGGATGTAAGTTTGTGGCATCAGCCATGGGTTATTCCTCCAAGGAGAGAGCTAATAGCCAATTAGATTTGGGATATACAGACATATGGCTGCCACTGCTGCACAGTATTTCCAGGCAGGTGAGGTGTAGCTGGTGCCTACGGAGGAGTCTTGCTTGACTCAAGGAGACCTATATTTGCTTTATTGGGTTTAGTGGCCTTTGGTAACACTCTCTGGTATTCCAGAGACCAACTGTACACTTGCAAGTGTGGTCTCAATACATCTTTCCCATGCTTACACCAGGTCTTTGACAACAGGGCCTTATAGCCTCTCTTCTTGCAGGTATCCCAGTTTACAGGCAAGAAGCCTTTACCTTTTGTGGGGGGCTTGGATGCCCTGGCCAACATCTTCTTGGGAGAATAATCCATTGCTGATATCAGAGCTCTCCTGTATTAATATATTTTGCTTAAATGCACAGCTTAAGGAGACTTTAGTATTATATTTGGTTCTGAATAGAGAATAATCCTTTTCACAGTTCCTATGTCTATTAGTTGATTAAAGAAGGCAGTTTTATCAGTTTTATAAGAGATTACCTCTATAACAGTTGGTTCCAATTTACAGTTAGAGAACGACCTCATCATCATCATATTCCTCCTTGTTCTATGAAGGGGA
>VZQC01015233.1:532892-563883 GCA_009823505.1 Rhizomys pruinosus | reverse complement strand
CAATCTTTTTATATTTGTTGAGTTTTTTCCTGTGTCCCAGTATATGGTCTATTTTGGAGAATGTTCCGTGAGGTGCTGAGTAGAAAGTGTATTCTCTGGTGTTTGGGTGAAATATTCGATAGATGTCTGTGAGGTCCATTTGGTGTATTGTGTCATTTAGTTCAGATGTCTCTCTGTTTATCCTTTGTCCTGTTGACCTGTCTAGGGGACTTAATGGGGTATTGAAGTCCCCTACTATTAGTGTGCTGGGGTTAATCTGTGCCTTGAGATCCTGAAGAATTGTCTTTATAAAGTTTGGTGCACCAGTGTTTGGTGCGTATATATTCATGATTGTGAGATCTTCATCGTCAATTGTTCCTTTAATAAAGATGTAATGGCCATCTTTGTCTCTTTTGATTTCTTTTGCTTTGAACTCTACTTTGTCTGATATTAGAATAGCAACACCTGCTTTCTTTTTGGTACCATTTGCTTGGAATATTTTCTTGCATTCCTTCACCTTAAGTTGGTGCCTATCCTTGAAATTGAAATGGGTTTCTTGTAGACAGCATATAGATGGGTTTTGTTTCCTAATCCATTCTCCCAGTCTATGCCTTTTGATTGAGGAGTTTATCCCATTAATATTTAAGGTTATAATTGAAAGATAGATGTTGCTTCCTTTCACCTTATTATCCATTTGGACTTCTAGCCTCTGATTCTTCTCCTATGGTTAGGTTTTTATTAGTTTCTTTTCCTAGGTATTTGAGGATTGTTGCTCCTCTCTTCTGCCCTTCGAATTGCTTCAAGTATTTTATGAAGAGTTGGTTTTGCGGACATGTATTCTATCATCTTGTTTATGTCATGGAAGATTTTTCTCTCTCCTTCAACTGTAGTTGACATTTTTGCTGGGTAAAGTATTCTGGGTTTACATCCATAGTCCTTTAACACTGGGAATGCTTTGCTCCATGTTCTTCTTGCTTTCATGGCTTACACTGAGAAGTCAGTTGTAATTCTGATGGGTTTCCCTTTGTATGTGACTTGTTTTTCTTTTGTAGCCTTCAGAATTTTGTCTTTGTTTTGGTCATCTAGCATTTTAACTATGATATGGCGTGGGGAGTTTCTTTTCTGATCTTGTCTATTTGGAGTCCTGTGTGCCTCTTATATTTGTATGGATTTGTCTATTTTTAGTTTGGGGAAATTTTCATCTATTATTCTGTTGAAGATCTGATCAATACTATTCTCTTCAGATTCTTCTACTTCCTCTATTCCTCTGATGCAGAGGTTTGATATTTTCATAGTGTCCCATATCTCCCGGTTGTTCCACTTTTGTGTATTTTTAAATTTTTCATATTCTTTATTTGAACTTTTTAATTGTTCTGTGTTATCTTCCAGATCTGATATTCTTTGTTCTGCTTCCTCCATTCTACTTCTGAGGCTTTTTCCTTTCCTTTCTTCTTTATTGAATGAGTGTTCTATTTCCTTTTTCATTTCATCCTTGGTTTTCTTTAGTATTTCCTTTTCCTTTTTAGCTTCTCAATCTCTTCTTGGTGCTCCTTACTTCATTGGTTGGCTTCCTTTTTCAGTGTTTCTACTTCCTTTCAGAGTTTGTTTTTTTCTCCCTCTAGTTCTTTCTGGAGTTTGTCAATCTCTTACTTTCGTTCTTTCCGAAGTTTGTCATTGTATCCCTCTAGGTCCTTTTTGAGTTTTTTATTATCTCTGTTTAGTTCTCTGAATTCTTCTTTATTTTCTTTAATTTCTCTGCATAGGTCTGCAATTATTCCTCTAAGATCTGTTCCTTGGGTCACCTCCAGGGCGGTCCTATTGCAGCTATCTCCTAGAGGTTTGGTAGAGCTTGGTGTGGGATTATCCTGTGCCTTTCCCATGTTGTCCCTTCACCGTGTCCCTGGCATGTGGGTTTCCCTTTTGTGATTCAAATCACAAATGTCTTTTCACTATGTTAGCGGCTGGTTTTGCTTGCCTCCTTCTGATGCTTTTTTTTTTTTCCTTTCCTCCTCCTTGTTTATGGAGTATTGACTTGTCTAGGTTTCAGGCTTTCAATTTTGTTTATATATTGGATATTGGAAGTCTAAGTCACTCTTCCCTTCCTGTTCTGAAGGTTCTCCAAAAAATTCCACTTGGATACTCTCTCATCAATTCCAGTTGGGGGGGTATGCCTGACTTAGCCTGCATCCCGGGACCTATCTGGAGTGACTTCCAGGCTCCTGTACTTCAGGAGCCCGCCCACACAAAGACACAAAGGCACCGAACCAGACCCACTGGGCACCTGCTGAAAAGGCGAAAGGCGGCTCCGCCGAGACAGCCACCCCCTACAAGGGTTTAGAGTTGAGACCCTTTTCCAGCAACCCAGGAGTCAATCTACCCTAAAATCTACCTGTCTTGAACACGTTTTTAAGAAGTTTCTTAGCCACCTATATTTCTTCTCTTGAGAAGTCTCTGTTCAGATCTTTAACCCATCTTTTAACTGGATCATTTGTTTTCTTTGTCCTTTGTTTTTTGAGAAGTTTATATATTCTAGTTGTTTAAACCTTTGTCAGATGTGTCATTGGTGAAGAGTTCCTCCCATTCTGTGGGTCTTCTCTTCACTTCTTTGATTGTTTCTTTTGCTGTACAGAAGTCTTTTAGTTTAATGAATTTGTGGATTGTTGACCTTATTTTCTGCACAACTACTACATGATTTAGAAAGTCTTTTCCTACATCTATATCTTGAAGGTTACTGCTAATGTTCCTTCTAATATTTTCAGAGTTTTGGGTTTCACATTGAGGTCTTTGATCCATTTCGACTTGACTTTTGTACAAGGTGAAAGATAGGGGTTTATTTTCATTCTTCTACAAGTGGTAATCCAGTTTCTCCAGCACCATTTTTGTTCCACTGATCTACAGGTCTATTTTTGTGCCAGTACCATGCTGTTTTATCACTGTAGCTCTGTAATATAGTTTGAAATCTGGTATAATAATCACCCCTGCATTACAGTTTGTGCTCAGGATTGATTTGGCTATCCAGGGTCTGTTGGTTTTCCATATGAATTTTAGGATGTATTTTTCTAATTCTGTGAAGAAAGTCATAGGGATTTTGATTGAATTTGCATTGAATCTATATATTACTTTGGGTGAGATGGTTATTTTCACTATATTAATTCCTCTAATCAATGAGCATGGGAGGTCTTTCCATCTTCTGGTGTCTTCCTCAATCTCCTTCTTCAAAGATTTAAAATTTTCATTGTAAGATCTTTAATGTCTTTGGTCGGGTTTTGAGATATTTTTGAAGCTATTGTGAATGGGATGGTTTCCACGTACTGCTTATCCAGTTGCTTGTTATTGACATATAGAAAGCTATTGGGTTTTGTAAATTAATTTTATAACCTGCCACTTTACTGAAACTGTTAATCATTTTAATCATTTCTAGGAATTTTCTGGTGGAATTTTTGGCATCCCTTAGGTATAATATCATGTCATCTCCAAAAAGGGATAGTTTGACCTCCTCTTTTCTAATTAGTACTATTTTAATTCCCTTCTCTTTTCTTGTTGCTCTAGCAAGAGTTTCAAACACTATGTTGAAAAGGAGGGGAGATAGTGGGCAACCTTGCCAGGCACCTGCCTTTAAGGGGAATGCTTCTAGTTTATCTCCATTTAGCATGATGTTGGCTGTATGTTTGTTGTATATAGCTTAATTATGTTGAGGAATGTTCCCTCCAGTCCAATTCCCTCTAGGACTTTAAACATAAAAACATTTTGAATTTTATCAAAGGCCTTTTGTGCATCAATTGAGATGACCACGTGGTTTTTGTCTTTGAGTCCATTTACATGATTTATAACATTTATTGATTTACATATGATGAACCATCCCTGCATTTCTGGGATAAATCCGACTTGATCTTGATGGATGACCTTTTTTGATGTGTGCTTGTATATGATTTGCAAGTATTTTACTGAGAATTTTTGCATCTATATTAATTAAGGATATGGGTCTATAGTTTTCTTTTTTGGTTGTATCTTTATCCAGTTTGGTATTAGAGTGATTCTGGCTTCATAGAAGGAATTTGGGAGATTTACCTATTTCTATCCTTTTGAATAACTTGAATAATATTGGTTGTAGGTCCTCTTTAAATGTCTGGTAGAATTCTGCTATAAACCCATCTGGGCCTGGGCTTTTTTTAGTTGCAAGGTTTTATATTACTGTTTCAATTTCCTTATATGTTATGGGTCTGTTTAATCTGTTGATCTCTTCTTGGTTGAGCTTTGGTGATTCCCATGATTCCAGATGTTCATCCATTTTTTTTTTTTTTAGCTTTTCAAATTTAAAGGAGTGTAGGTTTTTAAAGTATCCCCATATAATGTACTGGATCTTTTTGTTACCTGTTGTGATGTTTCCCCTTTTGTTTCTAATTTTGTTAATTTGGAGTTGCTCTTTCTTTCTTTTGGTTAAATGGGCTAGGGTCTGTCTATTTTGTTTATCCTTTCAAAGAACCAGCTCTTGAACATCTAGTGTTTTTAATTATGCTATGATGCAGGGAATTTCTTTTCTAGTCCTGTCTACTTGGTGTTCTATATGCTGTTTATATTTGTATAGGTATGTCTTTTCTTAATTTGGGGAAATTTTCTTCTACAATCCTGTTAAGATCTAGTCAATACCATTATTTTGAGATTTTTCTCCTTCCTCTATACCTATGATGCATAGGTTTGGTCTTTTCGTGGTGTCCCACATTTCTCAATTATTCCATTCCTGTAAGTTTTTTTTTTTAATTTTTCATAATCTTTGCTTGAGTGGTCCAGTTCTTCCATGTTATCTTCCAGTCTTGATTTCTATTTTCTGCTTCATTCATTCTGTTACTGAGGCTTTCTCCCATCCTTTCCAGATGGCTGATTGAGTGTTCCATTTCCTTTTTCATTTCAGCCTGCATTTTCTTCAGTATTTCTATATCTTTTGTGAATTCATTCCAAAGTTTATCATTATCTTCTTTCTTTTAGTTTATCCCTATCTTCTTTTAGTTCTTTCAATTGTTTGTGTGTTCTTTAAATTCCTTGAATTCTTTGATCATGTTGATGATAGTTCATTTAAGATCTATGTCCTGGGTTACATCTAGGAGGTCCCCATTATAGGAGTCTTCTACAGAATTGGTAGTATTTAGCTGAGACTTTTATTTGGGATTTTCATGTTATTTTTTTTTCTTTGTGATTTTGGCACATGGATTTCTTTCATTGTTTGTGATTCTGCTATGAAACTCAAGTGTTTCTTTGTTAAATTAAAAACTGACTTTGCTTGTATTCTTCAGATGCCTTTGTTGTCTTCTTATTAAGTGTGAAAGGCCCCGTCAGTCTAGGCTTCAGGTTTTAACTTCTGGTATTGTAGTGGAGAGACCAGCTCATTCTAGCCCAGGTAGTCAGGAGCTCCCCAAGACAGTTAACAATCAGGCAGGCTTTAAACCCAAACAATATGGAGTCTCCAGGGCTGGTGGCAAATGTCCATATCTGGGTTCAGGGCCAGGGAAGTCTAGCTGGAACCTGGAGAGGGGCCCCAGGTGTTCCTTAGCTATCAAGTAGGGAGACAGGAATACTACTTGGAATACTGCTACCACTACCACTGTGCATTTGGGGAGTCTCACTACAGGGAGTTGTACTCACAGAACCACCAAGCCACATGGGGTTCATCTACCAGCTCTCAGAGGCTGGTTGCTAATGACTGAATCTGGGTCTAGGGACCAGAAAGTCTAGCCTCCAGCTGAGGGATGGGCCCCAGGTGACCCCTAGCCAGTGAGCAGCGAGTCTAGAATGCAGCCACTGCTGCACAGCTGGAGACTCCCACCACTGAGCAGAAGTCTGCCTCATATACTCGGGGAGAGTTGAACTCATAGGCCAGCATGTCATGTGAGGACTACCTACCAGTTCTCCAGGGCTGGTTTCAAAGTCCATATCTGGGTCTAGGGGCAGGGAAGCCTAGCCTGGAGCAGAGGGAGGGGCCCTAGGTGTTCCCAGATAGTGGGCAAGGAGTCTGGGGCCTCTGGGTCTCTCTCTGACCCACTGGAACTGCACCACCACCACCACATTTTCAAAGGTTTTATTGAGAATGCCACTTTTGCCGGGCGTGGTGACGCACGCCTTTAATCCTAGCACTCAGGAGGCAGAGGCAGGCAGATCTTTGTGAGTTCAAGGCCAGCCTGGTCTACAGAGTGAGTTCCAGGACAGCTGGGGCTACAGGGAGACACTGTCTCGAAAAAAAAAAAAAAAAAAAAAAAAAAAGAGAGAATTCCACTTTTATGACTGGAGACCCCTGATGAGCCTCAGTGAAGAAGATTTTCCTCCTCTTTCATTACTCAGTGTAGGGTTTGACAGTGAGGAATTAAAGGCAAAATGAATGGCAGAAGAAAATCAGGTAACAGCAAGGCAGAACTCCAATCATGTCCTCTGCTTCTCAGGAGAGGAGGCAGGCCAGAGTGAGGAGAAAGGGGAAGTGCAAGCATCTAGACAGCTGACACATGACCAACCCATTCCTGACAATGAAGAAGTGAAATCAGGAGCGAGATCTGTCCATCAAGGCACACCTATTGGAAGAGATTGTAATGTAAAAGAATTGGGTTGGAGGCTGAGGGTTAACTTTACACTTAAACCATACACAGCTTACAACACAGGAGAATCGTAAAGGTTACAAAAGTACAAAAATTATACAGGCTCATGTCTGATTCCTGTAGAAATAGCTGGATATTAAAGGTTGAGGGTCAATTGCAGGGGTCTAGGAGGAGTCAGAAGTAGGGGGGGTAGATACTGTCAAATTACATTTCATACATATAGGAAATTCTCAAAGAATAAACAAAAAGATTATATTAGGAAAAGTTTGAAGGTCAAGGTGCTGTAAGAGAAAACCAGGAGGTCTTCCTTTGGGCTGTCTTCCATTTGCATCTAAGGGCCAACAACCCACAAGTGACAAGCTACCATTTCCACATGCACCGGAGATCTGAGAACTAAGGCATGGGAACTGCTGGGCATTGCTTAACAAAAGATACACACTCTGGATGCCATTGTAGATCAACCGAGTGAGGATCCTGCCAACCAGGTGAACTCACCAGGAAGTCAACACATACACATCTGAAAACTGCTGTGCTGAGGAACAATAACTGTGTCCTATGCAAGGGGATGTTTACCAGGCTCACTGTCACTCTGTTCGTGTTCTGAGGTGTTTTTGGAAAGGGCTGGCGTCAGAGGCCCATAGCAAGGCTGACCTTGGACATTTAATAGCCAAAGATCTGGGAAAAGGAAGAAGGGTGCCACAGGATAGGGAGAGTGTGAAAAGACTCAGAGCCCACCACAAGGACACTCCAGGCCGGAGTTCCTACCATCTCCCTCTATAGGTGCTCTTCCTCCAATATAGTCATGCCGGCTCTGTTCACTTGAATGGTGCCCCCACTACCCCCTTCCCCCCCTCACTGTCAGGCACCTGCTCAATTTTGTAAGAACTGAACCCCATAACCTGCACACTAGGGACACAAATTTACTTATCCTTTGGAGGGAGTTTTCCTTTCCTCTGTGAGAAGATCAGCCCTCTTGGAGCCTAATGGATACCACAGCTCACAGCCGGTGCTTCTGCTGCCTAGACCTTGCATCATTCTGTAACGCTGGTTCTCAGGGGTTTTCCTGTTGTTATTTCATATCTATTTTTTTTCTTTCCGAGACGGAGTCTCAATATGTAATCCTGGCTGGCTTAGAATTCATTATATAGACCAGACTGACCTTGAGCTCACAGATACCTGCATGCTTTGACTCTGAGTGTTAAGATTAAAGGCATACCTCACCCCACCCAGCATGGTTCTTGGCCTTTACTGTGAATCTCATGTATAGAATTGTTCAGTGATTCTTGAATCCAAACTTCAGAGTGAGTCAGTCAAGGATGTGCCTTGAATAATCAGCCAATTTCAAAGTTGCACAATGATATGTAGCCAAAGCCAAAAGTCATTCATTTTGACCCAGTAGGTATTAGAGTGCAAGGAAATGGGTAGTGCTTACACCTCTCATTCCTGGCTGCATGTAATAATCATCCCGGAAGCTGCAGGCTTTACCACACTCTGGACTCCATGAATTAAGTCAATCACAGTTGCTATCGGTGCTCTTCAGAACCTCCCTGGTGGCTCTAACGTGCAGTCAAAGGTCTGGCCAGGGACAATCGATGGAGAAGGAGTGACTGGATATTGCCCCGTGGTGAAAGCAAAGGACTAAGGAAAACATTCCCCACTCACGGGGCCATGGGAAGGAGGGGCTCTGTTCTAACAGATTCAGCTTCATCTGTCTGCCCACCTTTTCCAACTGCTTGCTGGTCACCTGCCTACCAACATTTGTGCAATGACTCTAGGAGTTTACCGTCAATAAAATATCCCACCTGCAGACTTAAACAGGGCTATTATCTGGCCCAAAGTTGGCATGATTGCTTCTATATTGCAAAATGATTTTATCTGCTGGGTTTTCTCTCTATCCATCTAAGGGAGAGAAGAATCTAGAAATCTCAGCAAGTGAACAAACCAGGATAAAGATAGTTGATTTTTGTACACGTACTGTCTGTCCACTGCTCATCCTGTCTAACTTTTTCCAATATGTGTTGGGTTTGTTTTATAGTGAGTATGTAGGAGCCAGTTCTAAAACGTCTTCAGCTACTTTACCACCTGTTTATCACATGAACCAAAGGAAGAAGCTAGTGATATATTCTCTTTGTTAAAGAGGAAGCATCTGGCACAGTAAACCAATGCATGGACATTAATAAATAGAGCTCAGGTCGCATTATCATTTCTCAGACAATCTGATACTAAAACAAAACCACAGCAGTTAAAATGGTGTGTAATTTTAATTCCTGGATTTGTCAATTCTACTATAATTTTCATATGAACTTTCATTCAAATTTCCTGAGTAAAATCTCTCTCTCTCTCTCTCTCTCTCTCTCTCTCTCTCTCTCTCTCTCTCATCATGCACACACAAAGGCCAAAAGTTAAAAATAAATAAAAATAAAAAGGCCAAAAGTTGACATAGGGCACATTCCTCTATCTCCCACCACATTCTATTTATGTATTTATTTATTCATCTATTTAGAGACAGTCCCTGGTCCTGGAGCTTGCCTGCTCTCCTGTTGAGGCTGACTGACTGGGGCCTCTGGGATCGTCTATTTAGAGACAGTCCCTGGTCCTGGAGCTCACCGGCTCTCCTGTGGAGGCTGGCTGACTGGGGCCTCTGGGGTCATCCTATTTCCCTCCTCTTCCCAGCACTGAGATTAAAGACGCATGCCACCATGCTCAGCTTTTACAAGAGTGCTAGAGATCCAAACTTGGGCCTTCTTAGTACCTATTCTAGTTTGCTTTCAATTGCTGTGACAAAACAGTCTGACCAATACCAACTTGGGGAGGAAAGAGTTTATTTGGCTCACATCTCCCTGTCACAGTTCATCACTGAGAGAGCCCAATGTAGGAACTCAGGGTAGGAACCTGGAGGCAGGAGCTGAAGCACAGGCCATGGAGGAATGCTGCTTACTGGCTTGTTCCTCTGGCCCATGCCCAGCCTGGTTTCTTATACAGTACATAACAACCTGCCAAGGGGTGGCACCACCCATAGTGGGCTGGGCCCTCCCACTCACTCAACAATCAAGATAATACTTCACAGACATGGCCACAGGCCAGTCCAATGGAGCCAATTCCCCAATTGAGGCTCCCTCAACCCAGGTGTGTCAAGTTGACACTAAAGCTATCCAGAACAGTAGCAGAACAAGCATTTCATCTATCGAAGTATTTTCTTGGCCCCTCATTCTTCATATATGAAAATTCTAGGACTTGCTGAATAGATTTAGTGATCTCTTTTGAAATCCTTCTTTTTTCCATTTTACTTTTTGTATATTTTTTACTAATTTTCATGTATTCCATACACCACATCTTAATCATCTTTACAGCCCCTTCCCCTCAGCACTCCCTCATAGCCCCCGCATTGGATCTCATACATTCTGTCATTTATGTCAAGACCTGTCAAGTCAAGTGTGCCCAAACACCCCTCAGTGCAAGTTCATCCACTGGGGTTTAGTCGGCCTATGTAGAGTCCTTCCCTTTAAGACCAGCTCTTCCTCACCCAGTGCTAATCAGCTACCCAATAGTCCTTCTGCTAAGATTGGGGCCTGCTGCCTATTTCCACAGTTCTATGCTTGGTTTTTGTCTGCCTGAGTCTCCGTGGGTCTTGTGCATGCTGTCATCATTGCTGTCATATGACCAAGGTCCCAGGAGTCTGAGACTCTATTTCCACATGGTCACATATCTCCTCCCTGGCTCTTACAATCTTTCTGCCCCCTCTTCTACAATGGTCCCTGAGCCCTGGGTGGGTGACGTTTAACACAGGAGTCCTGGCCAAGGACCCACACTTACAGGGTCTTATTTTCTATGCTTTGGCTGTTTGTGGCGCCGTATGTTTCTTGCTCTCTGTTGCATGAGGCAGCTTCATTGATGAGAGTTGAGAGATGCATTAGTGCTCTCTCTACCCCTTGTTCTACTATGTTTTGTGAGCCTTGGGTGTAGAGGTTCCATTGTAGATGTGTCACTTAAGGTTGGGCATTTCACAGACACTTACATGTGATATTTGTAAACATATCCAAATACACATGGCTGTAGAGCTCATAGATTGTAGAGAAAATCCCAAGGTTGTCGCATCCCTAGACAAATGTAATTTTTTACACTATGTGCCAAAAATGGATCCTTATATTTATATACAAGTATGCCAGTCACACTCATCAAAGAAGCTTCTTTTGCAATAGATGGAGACCATTAGAGTTCCCCAACCGGTCACACACAGAGGTAGTGTTTGTGAGACGGCCAGCCCTACTTACATACCTCTTAACTGCCTCTGCCCCCTGAGGTCTTACATTCACCCCAGCCCAGGCATCCAAGAAGGAAAAAGTGTCTCTGGAACTCAGTTCATTTCTTATGACGTGGCCATTTGATGTAATCTTGATGTTGGAGGGATCAAAAAAGTATTTAGTTTACATACTTATATTTAGCACTTGAGCATAGCTAGTTCAACTCGTGGCAATCTTATGGGCATTTTCTGTTTCCCTCAAGTCCCCAACACCTTCTTTTTCCTCTTGGGCATCGTCCCCTTTCAGTTTTGTTCAATCAGGCACAGCACAGCTGGTTCTTAACAAGGAGTGGCACAAACAAGCCATATTTGTAGGAAGTGCTCTCTCTGTGAGGAATGGTGGAAGAGAAAGTGGGACTGTCAGACTCTAAGCACGGCGGCCCACAGTGACCAGTTCTGCTAACCGAGCAGTGAGCAGTGAGAGAATTCTCTTTCATGTGTTGCCTTAGGGAATAAGAATTCCTGACTGTCCTGATTTTATTTCTAGCAAGAAGCCTGGGCAATAATAACAACAACAACAACAACAACAACAAAAAGTCACCACCAGAACTCTGTAAAAGAACCACAAAAGCAAAGGAAAAAACAATGATAGAAAAAGCAAAGGAAAAAACAATGATAGAAAACACCAGGAGAAACAATTGTCTCAAAGTAGTAAACGTGTTTCGTTTTTAATCTTAAAAAGCATGCAAAAGGTGTTTTGTTTTAATTTTATTACACTTACTTATCAGGGACAAGGCATGTGTCACAATGCATGTGTAGGGGTCAGTTGGTCCTCTCCTTCCATCACATTTGAACTTGGGGCCTTCAGGCTTGGCAGCAAACTGAGCCTCTTCATTGGCCTTTGTTTTGTTTGCTGACACAGGATCCCGTGTAGCTCAAGCTATCTTTGATCTTTCTGTGTGGCTGAGGCTAACCTCGAACCCCTAATTCTCCTGCTCCCCCCCTCCCAAATGCTGGGATTACAGGCATGTACCAGCAGGCCTGACTTGTAAATTTCTTATTGAACTTTCTAAGTATAAAATTGACATAAATATTTTTACATGTTTCAAGATCCACTGTCAGTGAATAGAGGGTTTTTAAGACATCTATTCAAGAGACTCTTTGGCACACTCTTAGCACAGTTTATCTGCTCCAGGAATATACGAAACTCTGCTTGGTCCAGACTTGGAGGCAGAAGCGTGCCGTCAAATTTTAGAATACCACCCCTGGGAACAGGTACTGAAAAATGCTCCTCTCTTCCTACACAGGGATTGAGAATTTATACTTTCCATAGTGAAAAGGAAAATATTAGACATTTTCATGCCTACCCAGTTTTTTTTTAATCCTCTGGAAATGAGAGTTATAAGAGAGTTGAGGATCTAAGGAGATGGTTCAGTGGGCAAGAGCACAGCTCTGGAAGCATAAGGACGTGAGTTCAAATCCCCAGCACCTACATATCGAAAGCCGGGCATGGCTGCATGTAACCTCTGCATTGCAAAGTAGAGACAGGTGGGTCCTAGGAACTCACTTCCCAGCCAGCTTAATCTAAGAAGTAAGCTTCTGGTTCAGTGAGAGATCCCATCTCAAAGAAATAGGTTTGGTGAGAACTGCATTCCTAGATGAAGCTATGACTAATAACATTTCCAAATCAAGAAGAAAGAAAGTGAATTGATCCTAAAGTCTTGTTTTCATTATAATCTTGCTTTTTATGTACCATTATTAAATTCAATCCTTGAAAACATTGCTGTCTGCATTGAATTTTATTTCTGCAAATAAGGTCTGAGAAATTCGTGGGTAGGAGAATGGTGGGGTGGAATAGATATCTGAGCTGGGAATCTTAGCATCCCTAATTACAGGTTCTATTATTTAACCTGTGAATAAACCAATTCAAATCATTTCAACAAACATTTATCAAGATTATGCAATATGAAGAGATCTATGATTTTACAAAGTTAAATATATGAATGATGGTGCATATTATTTTCTGCTAAGCTAGTTACAAACTAGAAGAGATTCTAATGAGCCTAGAAAACCTATGTTTTAAAGAAGAGAGGAGAAATATTCACTGAATTATTGCAACAAATAGAGCCAGCTATATGACAGGTTCCTAAATCCTATTGCCCTTGAAGAAACACACGGGGAAAGCCCTGAGGGGTGCAGAGAAGTGAGGGCAAGGGAGCAATACTCACAAAAGTTTTCTCAGTGACATGTTAAAAATAGAGAAACAGTAGTGCATATGTTAATGGTTGAGAGTGCACATAGATTACCCTAAATCAGCATTTTACTTTGACAAAGGTCCGAAGCTGGCTTGTTGACTTGTGGCAGGGGCATCCCAATGCCGTTGTTTGTGAGTCCTGATGAAGGGGAGGGGGATGGTTGTCTGAACAGAGTGGAGGTTGTCACACACACACACACACACACACACACACACACACGCACACACACACCCCAGGGACCCAGATGCACATGCGGCCACATTGTCACACTTTCAGTGAACTGAGGGAGTTGGCAACCATATGAGATATGAGTCTTTTGCTCTTCCAAGGCTCATTCAGCTCAGTGCAGTTTTCTTGATTCATCCATATTGCTCACCGTCAAAACCGCATGTTAGCCAACACAAAATTCACAATGTGTTCAAATTGTTCCTTAACGTATCAATCACCCTGGAACCAATTTGCAGTTTGGAAATAAGTGTCACAGCAGAGCTGACTTGATATGTATCTATATCAAGACATATACATAGATATGGATATACATATATAGATCTATAGATGTGGCTATATATGGAGATTTATATATATATATATATATATATATATATATATATATATATACATATTCTTGAGCAATACAAAGTGGAGGGAACAACAACAACAAAAGGACTGGGTCAAAGAACTGACTGAAAAAATAAACTTCTGCCCCAAACAGTAAACCTCTGCAAAGAAAAACTTTAAAAAGACTGAGGAAAAGATGCAAGACATGTATGGCAGAATGCATGAGCTCAGGTGGGGAAGGAGGCATGGAAGGAGGAATGACTCTAAACTGGATTGAGAAATGTTGTATGGGACAAACTGTCAGCCCATGAAAGGAAATAGCCAGAATTGACCAGAGTCCAAGACAGCAGCTCCAGAGAGAGTGTACTGCTTTGCTTCTCATCCACCTGTACCCCTTTTCTAAGCCTAGGGAACAATCTGCAGANAAAAAACACCATACATAAATAAACAAATATATAACTAACACAAGACATTTTAATTTATTCTTTTTTATTTATTATTTTCATTTAGTATTCTTCAATAAAAAAGAAAATAACAACCTAACAATAAAGAAACAGGAAAAATAAAGAAATAAGTAAATAAAAATTAAATAGAAAATGAATGAAAGAATAAATGAATAAATAATAATTTTTAATTTAATTTTATTTATTTTTGTATGTGGATGAGTGTGCTGTCTGCATGTAGGTTTGTGCACCCGTGTCGTGCAATGCCGCGGAGGTCAGAAGAGGGTGTCGGATTCCCCTGGAACTGGAGTTCTCCTGGAGTTGGAGTTTCAGACGGTTCTCAGCCGCCATGTGGGTGCTGGGGATCGAACCCGGGTCCTCTGTAAGAGCGGTCAGCGCTCTCAACCGCTAGGCCATCTCTCCAGCCCCTAATATTACTATTAACACTGGGACCTGGCAAGATGGTAAAGGTGCTTATGGCACAAGCCTGGTGATCTGAGTTTGATCCTCAGAACTCAAGAAAAGGTATAATCTCTATTTGTGCACCATGGTACACACCACACATACACACACACACACACACACACACACACACATACACACACCACACTACACACACCATACACACATATATACACCATAAAGTAATTTAAATTATTTAAGTTAACTTTCCTCATACTTCCTTAATGATTTACCCATGAGGTCATGGGCCACTGGGTGACATGTTATATGGACTCATAACTTAGCAAAGCACTATAATTGTCTACTCAGGATGCATAATTTGGGCACTGTGATTGAATCCATTCCTTACAGAAATCTAGCTTTCTGGGGTTACATCAGAAAGAACAGAGTATGCCAAAGACCCCATGGTGACAAAACATTCTGCACATATCTCTCTGCCCCAATACAGAGGGCACCCAAAAAACGCCACAAAGCATAAATCCTTTTGACACTGGAACCACTGACGTTAGCTTTAAGATAATTCTACCCTCTTCTCTTTATATGTTTTAGCTTGATTTTTCCTGCCTGTGTATAAATTGTCCTAGGGGGTTTAATTCCTACAAAAGAGAATATAATCCAACCTTCGGCTATAAATGCAGCAACAGTTTCATTCCTGTGCCAAGCAGCAGGGAGAGAAATCAAACAGTTGGCCCCTAGTGAATTAATCTATATGCCCCAGTTTCCTAACGCAAAGCCTGCCTCAGACAATAGGCTCAGGTTTAACTCTTTCTGGGAGCGTCTTCATCAGCAGCAGTCACAATACGTCTGTTCCCCCTCACTTTCTACCCCACTACTCACAAAGAAGAGCTTTTCCCATGAAACCTGATCTAACATATCAGCAACCAGTGTTGGAGAAATCAGTAAAGTTAGGTCTCCTTGGAAGCACATTAGCATACAAAATATTTCTATAGGAAGGAAAAAAAAAACTCCCTGGACTGTCAGAGCTGTGCATTCTATTGTTTTAAATGTTGCTGTCTGGATGGGAATGTTCACACTCCTACTCTATGTTCAGATCATGGTGACAATTCCCACTGTTGTGGGTGCTGTGTAGGAAGGATATGCTAACACTCCACTCTGATGTGGTTTCATAGAAGTAGTGAAGAGAGCTCTTTTAAACAGAAATCAAGATAAACTGAGGAAAATGGTATATATATATATATATATATATAGAGAGAGAGAGAGAGAGAGAGAGAGAGAGAGAAAGAGAGAGAGAGAGAGAGAGAACTGTTAGTTTCTGTTACCAGCAGTGAAAGACTAGCACTGGCCCATATTGTAACATTAGGAAGAGATCCAGGTAAAGAGCCCAAATTAAAGGGAACCAGGAATCTCCTGCTCCATGACCTCCTGAACTAACTGCCCCCCACCCAGGGGTCAGTTAAGCAGGCAAATGAACAGTTAAAGGACTACATTGAGCCATAATCCCCAACCATTATACTTAAATGGTTCCTCTCAATATAATGGAGATTCTTCAATAACATAGATCTAATTTCTGTTAATTTATATAACAGAGTCTTTAACATCCGTGGAACTCACTACCACATATGATCTTCCTTTCTCACTCCCCTCATTTCTCCTACAAATGTATCTCTTGAAAATTTAATTATTACCACTGGAATTCCTGCACTAACCAAAGGCTTTTGCAATCAAATCAATAGTTGATGAAAGAGTGCTCCCAAAAAAGCCACATTAAATGCATTATCTTCGCATCTCCACATCCCCCATGCAGCTCCTGTGTGGTGCTACAATTGGAGACCTTCAAAATAACACCACTTTCAGGCAGTTAAAATGGCTAAGTGTTATCCAAAGGTGGCTATTATATATTTATAAGGACTCCCCTACATGCCTCTTCTGGATTTATTAAGTACTCAAAGGATCTGTTTGGTTTATACCAACTACCACACACGAACTCCTTGAGGAATCAAGGAGAAAACACTCAAGGGCATACCTGCACAGACAGGGACAGGTCTGTGGGAACCAGGGATGTGACAAGGAGAAAGGCCAATTTTATGTTACTTGGAAATTGAAATATGTCCTGTCCTCCCTTCTGTTCTTCCTCCTATATCCCCCCCCCCTGGCTCTGATGGAAGAACCCAAAGGGTGCACTGTGTCTTTATGCTTTTCCTTGTACCAAGTCTCTAGCACAAAACAGTATGCCTTTGGGGAGGAAGAGATGCTAGGGTGATGTATTGTCTGTGGCTGCTACCAATAAAATGGACTCTGATGCTGTAATTGATAGCTATTGCTGCACCAGAAATGATTCTGTAAACAAAGGCCAGACCCCCAGCAGTGTGCCTGGTCATACCCTGCAACAGTCCCCATCCATGAGCATTCTGCAAGGGCACAACACACACGTCTGTAAATGATTGCCTACTGCCCAAACAGGGAGGATCAGGGGAACTGTAGCCAGCAATCCACCATGTGCATACACCAGAGATCTACCATGTGCATGCACCAGCTATCCACCATGTGCATGCACCACAGATCCACCATGTGCATGCACCACAGATTCACCATGTGCATGCACCACAGATCCACCATGTGCATGGAGTGAGAAGCTGCAGAGGGGAACCCAGATTAATTCTCTGGATATAGCCAGAGTCCTCCTAATCCACTGACAGACTAGATGGGTGAAGGAGAACACATTCATAGGACCAGGTGTTCAACCCAATGCAGATCCCCTAACCTAAGTGCTACGGAATGGCAGACACATCTGGAAAATTCAGCCCAGCACTATTTTCCTGTTAAACTGTCCAGATAATCACTTTGCTCCTCCATTTCCCTTTTACTTACACAGGATGAACAGTCAGAAGGGGTAGAAGCTGATTGCTTATTTATTTACAATGTTCGCCCATTAATAAGCAATTCCCACCAGCCTTGTACTGCCCTCAGGAAGTTTTGTTCTAGTGGAAGGTGAAACTGAGACCCTAGAAAGATCATTAGACATGGACAGAGAGAGAGAGAGAGAGAGAGAGAGAGAGAGAGAGAACAGGGTATGAGTCCAGAGGCCTATATCTCTGGGAGTTCATGGAGAGAGACTTGCTGGGAGCTGACACAGGCTTCAGACTGTTACATGTAACACATGTAGAACGACATAGGTACATACACCATGGAACAAATGGATGAAAGGCACTTAGTCACCTGAGTTTTGCCTGGCAGCCTCAGTTATTATCTTGTCAGCCCTGGTAACCCATTCAACACCTCCAAGTGAGACATTGCGTTCAAGCAGCACAGGCTGGAGACGGTACCGGAAGAAGGAGGAGACAGGCTGTGCATACTTCTTTGAAGAGCAGCTGTAACTTGCTAGTCAAGAACCAGGAAACGATGGCTCCAGAAACAATGGTGCTCAATGGCGGGTCTCGGCCTTTAAAGCCAGAGCATTCTGCACACTATACTCTGTCCTACCACTTCACAAGCAAGACATCTCCACGTTTTGTTTCTCTAATCAGGAAACTGGGGACACTTTATTCCTTATTTGTTGTAAAATATTTATTATTTTTATTTTAAGTGTATGAGTGTTTTGCTTGCATGCATGCAAGTGCACCCATACTGTACAGTGCCCGTGGGAAGTCAGAAGAGGGTGTCTAATCCCCTGGAACTGGAGTTATGGATGGTTGTTAGCTGCCCTGTGGGTGGTGGGAATCAAACTTAGGTCCTCCGCAAGAGCAGCCATTGCTCTTAACTGCTGAGCCATCTCTCCAGGCTCTTATTCATTATTTATTAATGGGATTGTTCTTATCAATCTATGAGGTGACAATGGATACTGTGAATATGGATCTTTGTACTCAGCCCACACACAGAATAGTCCACAGGGATGGTTAAAGCCAGAGGCCTACAGTAGTTCTGCAGGTAGAGCTGAGGGATGAAAGTACAATGTTTAGAAAGTAGAACTAAGCAGATGGTTTACTTATTGGTCAGCTCAGAAGGGGGAAAACGTAATCATTTTAGAGGTAGAATCTTTGAGGGTAAAAGTAATATTTTTGACAATACTCTAGAGCCGATAGTATGATTCCTGTGTCAGACGGCATGTTGAAATGCTAACCTGCAAAGTAGCTCCCTGCCCGTCCATGTGGGCATCCATGCCTTTTACAGATGTGGGGACACACAGATAAAATGTCTAATGCCATTGCCACAGAGGCTACTTGTCAAGGTCTCCCTGACTCCACAGACCACTGAGGAACCTTCCAAGCTCCATCTTAGTCGAGAGAAGAAAAGCAGACCATCAATACTTGAGGGATATCCTGCAAACTATTATACAGGATTTTATCTATTATCCTCTGCACAGTGAAGCCTAAGCAAAAGTTAGTCATGAATTTTCCTGAAATATAAAAGATGTAATTTGTAGCCTCATCAACTATGACAGATAAATACACATAATCTTGGTGATGGTAAATCGTTTTTATTGTTTGTTCTTTGACAAATTCACAGTGTATACTGTGCATTCTGACTACTCTCACCCATACCTTTTCTTATCTCCTTCCCGCTCTAGCAATCATGCCCTCCTCCCTACCAGCCCCTTTCCCAGCTATACGACTTGTGGGTTTGTTTTGCGACCCATTCAATTTAACCAGAGCAGTGGTTTTGGCACTGGATTGGGACTCTCCATTGAAGTTTGTTGGTGTTATCACTGAGTACACAACTTAAGTCAAAGACTCCCCCTCAGCATGAATTTATCAGTAGCAAATAACTCAGCACTGAAGGGTGTGATGCTGAGCCCCTCCTCCATCGTCCCTGGTCTTGTGTAGACCCAGTAAGAGCATCTTTAGCTGCTGTGAGCTTCTGGTTGCAATGGCTTTGTCTTGCCCAGGAAATAACGTTTTGCAACCCTTCTCCTTGTATTCCAGTTCTTCCACTCTTTCTGGCCCATCTTCTACAATGTTCTTTCTCTATGGGCAAGCATAAGTGTCTTATTTAGGGCTGAGGACCCACCCATGATTTATCCTCAGTCCTCTATGCAGCCATGAGTCTCTGCATGATGATGGTTAATCTATTTGCTCATGATTGCATTTTAATTTATTTAGTGTGTATGTATGTGCATGTGTGTACACCCATGGCGTATATGTGGAGATCAAAGAACCACCTGTGGGAGTTGGTTCTCTCCTTCCACTATATGGGTCCCAGGGATTGAACTTAGTTCTTCAAGCTTGGTGGCGTCTTTATCCATTGAACCATCTCACTAGCTGGGTGTGTATGTGTGTGTGTGTGCGTGTGTGTGTGTGTGTGTGTGTTGGTTAAGCTTGATTGTCAAATTGACAGGATCAAAGAACATCTAAAATACCAGTAAAGTACACTTGGGGTGTGTCTGTGAGGACATTGGCTGGAAACATCCACCTGGGTCTGGATGGATTAGGGTACAGGGGTGTCCACTAACAAGGGACTCTCTCTGCTCTTAGGTCCTCACCACGTGAGCTGTTCTGTCCTTCCAGACCCTCTCTGCCATGAGGGACTAAACCTTCTGCAACAAAACAAATCCAATCCTTCCTACTTTAAATGGTTTCTGTTAGGGGTTTGGTCACAGCAAGTAAACACTAACACAATCTCCAGAAAAAGGAAAACATGAAAAATTATAGATAACTGGCAGGGCGCCATGGACTGCTTATTCAGATTGGCACAGGAAAAGCAACTTTTTTTTTTTTTTTGTCTTTTCGAGACAGGGTCTCCCTGTAGCCCCAGCTGTCCTGGAACTCACTCTGTAGGCCAGGCTGGCCTTGAACTCACAAAGATCCTCCTGCCTCTGCCTCCCAAGTGCTAGGATTAAAGGCGTGCGCCACCATGCCCGGCAGGAAAAGCAACTTTTTATTTGTAATGCATGGCTATTCATCAGGAAATTCTTGGGGAACACAAAGCTTTGCAATTATAAGGTGTCATTCACTATACATTTTATCTTCTTATTTAGAAATAGCCATTTCAATATCTAGCATGAAATGCCCACATGAAACACATTTATAACACGTTTCATTTACAAGTTAGTTTATGTCTGTCTGGCACTCTAAACTCTATCTCTCAAGGAAATGCAGGAGCAGGAGCCTTCTTAACTTGATTTTAACAGTTGAGGAGATGGAACCCAAAGAACCTGAGTGATTGGCTGAAGTGATCTAAACCCCTTGGTCTTCCAACTCCAGTCTGTCCCTCATTATTCATTCGGCTCATCATGCATCCTTCTACTGCAGAGGCATCTGAGGGAGTAGAAGTACAGGCTGGATATGAGTAAGTATGTCCATGCGGCAGCTAGGGATGTCAGTCCACGCCAAGGCAACACACAGGCAGAGCTGCGGAAGCAAAGGTGCGCACACGCGCTGAGGGCAATGGGAGGACGCCTCCTCCTTGGATAGACCAGTATGGACTACGAACTCCAAATGTGGCTGTTTTGTTGGGTGTAGGGATGCTCTCTAATTCAGTCCTCTCTTCAGTACCCAGTACTTAGAACACAATAGGTGCCCTCTAAACATTTATACAAATTGGTACCTAATGGGCAGAATTTAAAAATGGGTGAACGCTGCCAGACTTTTTCCTTCTCTATCTTCAACAGCATGATTTCAGTAACACTATGTTGAGATCAAGCTACAGCCTACTCTAAATTTCTCCATATTGTATAAACTCTGATTCTTTCAGCTGTGCCTTGCCCTAGGAAACTCCACTTTACAAGCAGTTTTGACTCCATTTTGAAGAAGGAGGAGACTGGAGCCCCTGGGTGGACCTTTGAAGTGCGCCATTTTTCTGACACCACCCAAGCAGCACAGACTGACAATAACTGCTTCTAGAGAGTAGAAAGGTGTAACTCTATCAGCTTACTGGAATTCAATGAATTCTAACATTGTGGAAAAACACAACCAGCCTAGAGTGCCCCATGACAGCCTACTTATAGCATCTGACCACCAAAACTTGAGATACAACCACAAGTGTACCAATAAATACCTGATGTAAATGCAACCTCTACACACAAGACCCACACATCATAGAACAAGGACACAAGAAAGCATCAACTACCTCTTAACTCTCATTAAGGAACTCCATGCAATAGGAGATTAGGAACCCAAAAGGGGCTAAATTGCCAAATGGTGAAGATTAGAAGTCTACAGAGTGCGGCTCCATGGACAGGCTGCTTCACCCATCCAGGGCTCAGCGACCATTGCAGAAGAGGGGGTAGGAAGATCGTAAGAGCCAGGGAGGTGGGGCAAGACCAAATGGAAATGAATCCTACAAGCTCCTGGGACCCTGTTCATATGACCTACAGCATTGATGTCAGCACACATGACCCATGTAAGTTCAGCTGGACAGAAACCCAGCACTGAATGTAGAACTGGGTAGCAGAGCCCAACCTTGGCTAGGGAGATATTGGCAATATCAGGCAAGGAAGACCTGACCTTAATTAGAAAAAAAGACTCCGGATAGGAGAGCAATTTGTCACAGTGGACTCCAGCGGGAGTGACAGAGGTGTGAACTGGGGGTGGGGAGGGAGGGGCCAAGGGAGAAGGGGGTAAACCAGTGAATAAGACAGACTAGTTCAATAAAAAGATATAGAAATCCCTATATTCCTTCACATTAAATGTTAGATAACACTGATAGTACTTTTATTTCTATGTACTATATCAAATATTTAGCTTCTCCATGTTGAAAACAGCAAGTTAAAATACTTCCTTGGTGACTAATTGATGGACTGATTAAAGTATGATTGGAATATTGTGCAAATCAACTTTTTGTTACTATATTTAGATATCTGGTGTAATCAACTTATAAACAGGAAAAGGTTATTGGGTTTATAATCTTGGAGGTTTCAGTTCAATCAATCGGCCCCATTGCTTTGGGTCTGTGGTGAGGCAGTACATCATAATGGGCAGAAAAAAGGCATTTACATCACCAGCCAGGAAGCAAAGAAAGGAAACAGGGCTACACAGTCTCCTTCTAGGATGCACCCTCTGTAGTAGCTGCTCTTCTCATTGTTGTGACAAAATACCTGACAGAAGCAACTCAAGAGAGGAAGGGTTTTTTGTGGCTCACGATTTGAGGGGGAGCCCATCCTGGAAGATATGGGTGGCCAGAGTGGAATTCAGGGCAGTCTGTCATATCGCATCTGCAGTCGGGAAGCGGATAGAGACAACGCTGGTGCTTGGCTTGCCACCTTTGTACTCCGTCCGGACCTTCAGTCCGCAGGATGGTGGCACCCATATTCAGGGTGGATCTTCTTGCTTCCATTAAGCCTCTCTGAAAATGGCTTCATAGACATTCTTCTGGGCAGGTCTCCTGGGTAATCTTAAATCCAGTCAAGTTGGCAGTGAAGGTTAACCATCATACTTCCAGGCCTACGAACTTCCCACTAGGCCCCACCTCTCAAGGGTCTGTCACCTCCCAAGAGCACTACCCACCCTGGGGACCAAGCCTTTAGGGACGGGGGTATTCAATATCAAAATTACAGAAATTATCATATGGGTTATCCAGTTTGCCAAGAATGACTCTATTTGATAAGACTGTTGCATAACTAATGACTCGTAAATCTGTCATAGTGCTTTAAAAAGTCCTTAACCGGGCTGGAGAGATGGCCTAGTGGTTAAGAGTGCCAACCGCTCTTACAAAGGACCCGGGTTCGATCCCCAGCACCCACATGGCAGCCGAGAACCATCTGAAACTCCAATTCCAGGAGAACTCCAGTTCCAGGGGAATCCGACACCCTCTTCTGACCCCTGCGGCATTGCACGACACAGGTGCACAGAACTACATGCAGACAGTACATTCATACACATACAGAAATAAATAAAATTTAAAATTTTTTTATTTTATCAGACCCCCCAACTTAAAGCATCAGATTGGAAAGATATGTGCACTGCCTTGAGAAATTCTAAATAAAATACCAATGCCCATTCTTAGCAAATCCAGTACCTGGCACAGAAGACATTCTTGATAAATATTTGTTACTGTCAAATCCCTAAGACCAGGTCCTAAGTCTAATTAAGAGTGTAGCTGATGGAGTCAACCATTTTGCTTAGTCTTTATTGAATATATGTGTACTCATGGGCATTTGACATTAGACAAGTCAAATTTACTTTTCGAACTGTACTTGGGTTGGTTCCATTGCCTTAAAAATCAAGTTCACTGGTCTCTGTGGGTACCAGACATTATTAAATCAAGCTCCGTATTTGACTATCACAGGGACAAATCAAGTATGCACGTGTGAATGTTGGCTTCCATCTGGCACTAGGGACTTAGATGTGAAAGGCAAGGTATTGTCTAAGGAAAAGTCAGCCTCACAATCAGGGAATAGAAACAGGAATCTATAAAAGTTCTTTCTCCATCTGCACCAGTGGTAAGTCACAAATATGTGAAAGGAAGAGTTATCACTGTCAAGTGCTTCAGATCGCCTTCTGCAAAAGAACTCAACAGAATGGAACTTGCTTCGGTGGACTATTCAGTCCAAGTTAAACATCTCATGCTATGCAATGGGGGCTCTCAAAGACATGCCAGATGTGATTAAACACAGCATGCTCCATGGGAAAATCATGCAAAATACATTCACCAATTGAATTATATCACAGGGCATAGAGGGTCAAATGCATAAACAAACCTCCATGACTATGGCCTCTGAGCATTTTTCCTTCAAACTTTCAGATAAAGAACATGGAAAAGAAGCATTAGTGTAGTGTCTATTCATTTTTAAGTCGATAATCTGTTTTCAAAGTATCCACAGACACAAGGTTAAGAACACAAAGCAAGAAATACGTCAGAGAGCATACCCGCTTCTCATTTGACAGGAAAGAGGTTTGATATTCACACTTAAGCTCTTTCCACTCAGCATAGTAGACTTGGGGATTGTTTACTGAAGAGGTCATAAAGGAAAATATGCTCAGTAACAGAAAACAATTATAGGTACCCATGCATAAAAATCAAAAAGTAATGGTTGGTGCAGATGGGGAAAGAACCTTTATAGATTCCCGTTTCTAGGCAGTTCTTTAGGCCTGAATGTAGCAATTGATATTTGTAAAGTTTTGCATAGAATTTTCATTTTATCATCTTAGATAATAAGACTCAGTTTGGAAGGGCACCATCCATAGCTCCAGTTCCAGAGGCTCTGATGCCCTCTTCTGGTGTCCAAAGGCATCACACACATGGGCATACTTATATACATGCAGACAAAAACACTTATACACATAAAATAAAAATAAATAAATCAAAAAATTTAAGAGTTTAAATTGAGTTTCCTTATAATTAGCACACTATACACCTATAATAAATACTTCACTGTAGCAAATAAAAACTCAGTACCTGGAATGTGTTACTTCTTTGAGTTGCTGGCCAGTGGAATCCCACAGACTAAACAGTAGAGACTATTGACACAGCTCTTAGTTACCCTCCAGAACTTGGTGGTAAGACCTTATTAATGAAGAAGACACATACCTGAGTCATAGAACATGGAGAACTCAAGCAGTTACTGACCTGGAAGCTTCATCCCTACCATTATTGGGGCTAAGAACCTATGGCTAGATAGAGCATAGGCGGTTAAGGGAAGACCTACTACTAATATGCACTGAAGAATTTTAAAAGTATAAAGGATAATTAGGGTTATAAATGGGATAATAAAGTATAGAGAATATCTGTTTTAAGATGGAAAAATTGGGGCTAGAGAGATGGCTCAGTAATTAAGAGCACTGGCTGCTCTGGCAGAGGACCTGGGATCTGTTCCAAGCATCCACATAGCAGCTAGCAACTGTCCATAACTCCATTTCCAGGGAATCTGATGCTCTCTTCTGTCCTCCACCATGCACTGCATGACATGGGAGCACTTATACACATGCAGATGTAACACTCAAACACAAAATAAAAATAAATCAATTAACTTTTTTAAAGTAAAAAGAAAGGTTTGGGTTTTGTGTTCCAGTGTCTACCTGGATAGAAGAGATCGCTGGGCCCCACAATAGCCCATTGGTAACATGGGGTACCCACATAGTATACAAACAGTAGCACACTGCCCTGAAGGTGACGGAGCTTGGGTGAGCACCTTCAGCATCCTCTACCTATATGTGATGGACGCAGTCCTTCCCTAATGTCAGAGATGAGTTGAAGCTTCAGGTAGCACTCACTGTTGAGAGAAGTAGACATAGTAGTGGTAATTTGGGGAATAGTTTGAAAAGTCATTGCCAAGCCAAGGTTGTTGGCCAGTCCTGGCCTCCAAGGCTCCTGGAGCACATGACGTGCCTAGGAGTACTGTGCTGTGCGGCGGTGGGAGGGGTCCAGTGGCAGAGGAGCACAGTTGCTGAGAACAGAAGCTGCTGGTCCATCAGTCCATCCTTTTCCTCAGTGAACAGGTGGGAGGAGGACACAGCAGACGACTCTGGGAACACAAAGGACAGTGGAAAGACTAGCAAATATGCTTGTTCCCCATCTCCACAAGACCACAAGTAAGCCACTGCATACACATGCCAGGTTGGAACAGGTCACAACGGGCAAGAGATTAGAAGATTTAACATACCTGAGAAGAATTTGCCAGAGGGGATTTAAGATACAGAAACTAGCTAGTATATTTACATTTAGTTCACTATTTAATCCACTAATTAAATTCACTAGCCAGATTGAAATAACTAGTTAAAGGCCAGCACGCACAGCCACACAGATACGTAACACAAAGCAAGCTGGATAGGGACTTTCACAGAACATGGAAGTCTAAGTGTCTTCTTTAAATATTTGCAAATCAGTGACCCTGTTCCGCAAGGCCCATGATATATTATAATTGTTTATTGACATATCCGTTTCCCACATTCAACTGAGGCTTTGAGAGTCAAGACCCTGTGCTTTCATCTTCCAATTCTAGTATAATCTCCAGCATACAGTAAGCCCCTGGGAAATATTGGTAGAATCAGGGAATGGAAGAATTCGGGGCTGCTGAGGCAGCGTGAGGATCATGGTGCAACATTTCTTGTCAGCAATAACTGCGGTACAGGTGCTGGAGCCCAGAAACCCTGCCAGGGCTGGCGTCAGAGGAGCCTTGCTTTGAATTTGCCTTAGCGTCTGCCCTCCTGGATTTCTTTTTCCCTTTCTTACTTCGCCGAAGTGTTAAGAAGAAAGGGAGGGGAAGGTGAGCCTAATGAGCGCTTTGAAAGGCTGAGCAGCAGCCCTCAAACCTCTGGCCATGTTTTAATGTTGCCATGCAGGTGAAAAAAGCAGGGAGCTGCACAGATTGCAAAGCGCTGAAAGTGCACACATGCATGCATGCATACACTTCTGAACACATGCCTCCACATCCGCACATTTGTCCATGCGCACACACACACACACACACGCACACACACATATCCATGCCTACACATATGCACACATGTGCAACATATATACACATGCTCACACCAGAGAAGAGGCTGAAATTCAGTGAGCTAAGATATTATCCCTCATACTGATAGTTTAATATGTATATAAACACATACACATATATATGTGCTGAAAAATAAAAAGGCAGGTGTAGCCAAGTCTACCAGCAACCCAATAAGTTATTCCACCATATAGTCTATCCAGCCTTAGAAACAAGCAACACTGGTAAATGGCCTGTTGAGTTTTTTCCTTGAAACTATTGTAGAAGTGCTGCGATAAATTGGGATGGAAAGAGCAGAAGGAAAGGAAGGGGAAAGGGGCAAATAAAAGAGGGAGGTGGGAAGGAAGGGAGGAAAAGATAGAGATGACAGAGAAAGAGGGAAGGAGAAAAGGAAAGAGAGGGAGTGGGGAAGGGAATGAAGAAAGAGGAAAGGGAAGGGAGGGGAGGGAGTAAGGGAAGAGAGTGAAAGAAGGGAGGATGAATGAATGGAGGGAGGGACAGACTGGGGGTGGGAGGGAGGACTTACAGCACTGCATCCTCCTCTCCTAGTCCCCACTGTGTAGCCGAGCTGCTGCTCCAAACCCTCCCTCTCCTCGTATCTGGTCAGCTCCTGCCCAGGTGGAACACACTCTGCTGGGCAAACAGAAAGGAAGCAGTCGGGGACCTCAGCCTGCAGCTTCCGCAGCCAGGGGCTGTTCCAGTGCTCCTCGGAGGAAATGTGCCCCCATAAGTCCCTGTGTCCTTGAAGTGCAACGGGGCCTTCCGAGGTGGAGCCTCACAGTGCAATATCTGTCTACTCTGGAACAGGACATGCGTTTTGGACAGTGGTGCTGTGGAATCACTTTTCATAAATCTCCCAAAATCGTTTTGCCCAGCCTCAAGGAGTCATTTTCACAGCCCTCTCCTGGTCCTCTGGTGATGTACAGGATGGCTCATGCCAGCACCACGTTCTTCAGAGACATAGGCACCCTAGCTCCAGACAACATGGGCAGCACATCAGCATTGCTGATCCTAGTCACCTCCGACCTGCCCTCCTGGCCAGAGGTCTCCTCTGACTGCTTCACCCTCCTCAAACCTGAAATCCCCTCACCATCCAGTCCTTCTGGAGCCCGCCTGTTCCCAACAACCCCATAGTGGTGACCATACAGGTCAGCTATCTTCACCCTACACCATGTACATTCTGAAATGGCAAAACTGACTCCATTTTACTCTAGGTGAACTTCGCTTTACCCAGTGATTCTGCCCAACCTCCAACTTCATACTTGCTGATGGAAGCCATCCAGGCAGTATGTCTCATGCAGGGAATTACAGGGGTACATTGTTTCTACAATACTGGGAGGCTGAGAGCTAGCCAGATACCACGTCCTCTCCCAGCATCACCATGGAGCCCATTGTTTTTGGACAAATCATATGCATCCCTATATCGAACTTTGTGACCAGCTATTATTCCCTCCATCTGGAGAACTCTTGGCCCCAAACCCAGTGATTCCCCTCTCATTCTGCACAGAAGTCTGTAGTCTAATTCCTCTACCTCAGAGACTTCTCAGGTAACTCTCTCTGCTGGACCATTTCCCAAGACAGGGTCTCCCTGTAGCCCCAGCTGTCCTGGAATTCGCTCTGTGGACCAGGCTGGCCTTGAACTCACCTTGAACTCACCTGCCTCTCCTTCCCAAATGCTAGGAATTAAAGGCATGCACCACCATGCCTGGCTTCCCTGTGACATTTTATCCTTATGCATGTGATACTTCTATTTCATAGGCATCTACTCACTGCTTTCCATTACTAAAAAAAATACATTTAAAAGACCTAAATGTGAAATCTGAAACTGAAAATCATAGAAGAAAATGTTGGCAGTAACCTACAAGACATAGATGTAGGAAAAGACTTTCTAAATCAGACAGCAACTGCACAAGAAATAAAGTCAACAATTGACAAGTGGGACCTTATTAAACTCAAAAGCTTCTGTACAGTGAAAGAAACAAAGATGTGAAGAGAAAATCCACAAAGTGAAAGGAAACCTTCACAAGTGATACATCTGACAGAGCATTAAGATCCAAAATATAATCTACTCATAAAACAAAGGAGTCAGAAAGCAAATGACTCACTCAAAAGATGGAATAAAGAGCTGACCAGAGACTTCACAAATGAAGAAGATGGCTGAAAAAAATCTTAAAAAGTGTTCAACATCACTAATAATTAAGAAAATGCAAATTAAAACCACTTTAAGATTTCATCTTACTCCAGTAAGACTGGCTATGATCAAGAAGACAAAGGATACCAAGTGCTGGAGAGGTTGTGGGGAAAGGAGAACACTCATCCACTGCTGGTGGGAATGCAAACTCATGCAACCCCTATGGAAAGCAGTGTGGAGAACTCTTAAAAGACTCAAAATGAGCCTACCTCCTGACCCAGTCATACCACTCCTGGGCATGTACCCATTGCAGGGCTTCCCTTCCCTCAACCGATTTCACACCATTGTGAACCTGCTTCAGATGTGTTGAGCCGGGCAGGGAAGGAGGAAACAAACTCCTGTCCTTTGAGTGGCCGAGAGTTTGGCAGGAAAAGACACGGGGGAGAATGTGTCAGACGACAGCTCATTTAATAAGGAAGGGGAATCAATCTATAGCCAGTTAGGGAAGTGGGGGTGGGGGCCTTGCTCAATGGCAAGAAGGGAAGGGTAATGTGACGGTTAGGGAAGGGGTAGGCTGGGGCTAATGTTCACGGCTGCAAGGTTGTATGATTTCAGGAAGGCATGGCGGGAATGAGGAAACAGAAACTTGTTACTACTTGCAGGAACCTAATGCCTAAGGCCATGAGTGAAGTACCATGGAGGACAGAGGTCTCCTCCGGGGTCAAAATGGCTGAACTCCTCCTGACCTCATGAGGAGGCTTCCAGGGTCCCAAGCCATGCTGGCTGTCCCAGGTGGGCACCAAGACCCACATAAGACCCACAAGACACATAAGACCCACAAGGCTCATCCTATGCAGATATACATGCACATCTATGTTTATTGCAGCTCTCTTCACAAGAGCAAAGAGCTGGAACCAACCCAAGTGTCCCTCAACCACAAGTGGATAAAGAAAATGTGGTACATCTACACAATGGAGTTCTGCGCAGTGGTAAAGAAAGATGACATCATGAAATTTGCAGTAAATGGATGGAACTAGAACCATTATGCTAAGTGAAGTAACACAGTCCCAGAAAAGCAAAGGATGTATGGAATCCCTCATTTGTGGATGCTAGCACCAAATCTCTATTTGTAAAACAAACTGAATAATTCTTTTTTTCTTTCTTTTTTGGTAAATATAATACTTGATATTACTCATCAACTTGCTATGTAATGTAGGAATATAAAGTAATATTTTTTCTTTACCTGCATACGACTCTACTGTCAAAATGTGAAGTACTAAACATGTTTTTGAATTAACCTATAGTTTATTTTCAGGTGTCATAATTTTGGTATATGTGTAGCATGATTTGGAGTGATACATATTGGAAGGAACAACAACAATAACAAAAACACTGGGTCAAAGAACTGACTGAAACAGTAAACTTCTTCCCAAAACAGTAAACTTCTGCACTGAAAATTTTTAAAAAGACTGAGCAAAAGAAGAAAGACAGGTATGGAAGAATTCATGAGCTCTGTCAGGGTGGGGGCAAGGAAGGGGGAATAAGTCTAAATTTGATTAAGAAATGTTGTATGAAATGCACAAAACTTCAATTTTTGAAAAAGAAAAATATCAGCTTCTAAGCTGGCAATGTCTTTGTTCAGCATGCATGAAGTTTCAGTCCTCAGCACAGGAGGAAGAGGATGAGGGAAGGAGGAAGAGAAGAAAGAGGAGGAGGTATAGGAAAAGGAAGAATGTAAGCTTGTGGCATCAGCCATGGGTTATTCCTCCAAGGAGAGAGCTAATAGCCAAATAGATTTGGGATATACAGACATATGGCTGCCACTGCTGCACAGTATTTCCAGGAAGGTGAGGTGTAGCTGGTGCTGATGGAGGAGTCTTGCTTGACTCAAGGAGACCTATATTTGCTTTATTGGTTTAGTGGCCTTTGGTAACACTCTCTGGCATTCCAGAGACCATCTGTATACTTGCAAGTGCGGTCTCCATACATCTTTCCCATGTTTACATCAGGTCTTCAA
>VZQC01015233.1:393415-530228 GCA_009823505.1 Rhizomys pruinosus | reverse complement strand
CAGCCCATGAAAGAAAACAGCCAGAATTGACTAGAGACCAAGACAACAGCTCCAGAGAAAGTAGACTGTTTTGCTTCTCATCCACCTGTGCCCCTTTTCTAAGCCTAGGGAACAATCTGCGGAAGAGGGGGTGCGGTAGAATGTAAGGGCTGCGATTGGGGTGAATGGTGAAACTACAACAATATGGACTAGACACTCATTTGATCAACTTGATTGAACATACGAGCCCCCCCTGCTGGATAGTGGGACCCATGAGCTGTGTGGGTTTGGACACAACTGCTTGCAAATTGGTTTTACATGAAGGATGCTTGTACTCACAAATTATCACTTATTGTTAAAAAAAAATGAAAACAAAACAAAACAAAAAACAGAGAAAGATGCAGAAAAGTTATGGCAGAATGCATGATCTGGCATGGGTAGGGATGGGGTGGGGGGAGGGAAAGGGATATATGCCTGAACTGAATTGGAAAATGATGTATGAAATACACAAAGCATCAATAAAAAAAAAAGGAAAAGGAAGAAGAGGAAGAAGAAGAGAAGTAGGAGGAAAAGAAGGAAGAGAAGGAATAGGAGGAGGAGGAGGAGGAGGAGGAGGAGGAGAGGAGGAGAAGAGGGGAGGGAGAAGAGGGGAGGGGAAGGAGAAGGGAAGGGGGAAGAGGGGAGGGGGAGGAGGAGGGGAGCATTCTTCTCAGGAAGATGATCCAGCACCCTCTGGCTACTGTCTCCACACTATAGAATGCACAGCACAGATGCCAGGAAGACTTGGGGACTAACAATTTGGTTCTGTTTCAATCTTTCAAAAGATGTGTGCAATAGGCCGGGTCTTATGTTCTAGAATTCAATACAACCAGAAAAGCTTTCTGTCTCTCAAAGTGAGTTGCCAATCACAAGTGGATGAAATCACATTTCAAAGTTGTTTTCTCTTGGTGTGACATTGTAGTTATTTTGATGTGGCACTGACATGGGGCTTGTTATGTTGTTTCCTTTTTATAACACAATTTGCATAATTTACGGATGGCTCTGTAAGACTTGCACATTGAAGGCAATGTCAGAAAATGTCATTTCAAGAGTCTCATGATTTGGAATCACCACCAGCTCATGTCATTTTGTAATGTCTCGTGGTAAAGTTGTGGTTTATGCAGAGAACAGTGAAGGACCGGGAGGATAGGACCAACCACATGAAGCATGAGCCGAGTGTGCCACCCGCCGTGGAAGAGCAAAGCTGAAGCACTCGGGAACGTTGCAGCATGGGCTGGCTGCCCCGATGGTGAGCAATGGTCAGGACAAACACAGAATTAAAAGATCCCCAGTCTCCACATACAAACTATTTAAATTAAACATTCAAAAATCTAATAGCCTTTGTTATGGTTCCCTTTAAAGTTATGTAAATCTTCATCTTATGATGCTAACCCTGTCCACACAAAATGAAGTTAAGGGGCTGGAGAGTTGGCTCAGCAGACAGAGCACTGGCTGCTCTTGCAAAGGACCTGGGTTCAATTCCTAGCACCCACATGGCAGCTAACAAACTTCTATAACTCCAGTTCCAGAGGAATCTGATGCCCTCTTCTGACTCCCATGGGCATTGCAGGATATGGGTGCACTTACAGACATGCAGGCAATATGCTCATACACATAAAATAAAAATAAATAATAATAATAAAATATTTTTAAATGAGGTTGAAATGTGGTTAAATCAAGTAAGGTAACTAAATATAATCCCAAGTAACAAGAGTGGAGGGGACAGAGCTGCTTAGAAATAATATTAGTTTCTGTAACTACAAAACAGATCCAACCCTAACAGCATGTGCCATATAGAGATAATGCCATTAGAACGTTCTTCAGAATCTTGTAAGTTAAGACACAGGTATGTAGATCTGAAATCTCCTTAGACCAGCTGAAGCCCAGGTACTGGGGCACAGGCTAAAGAGCACACACCCCCAACCCACCCCCCTGCCAACTGGGATTACGAAGGCATCTGAAGGAGGCAAGCAAAGCAAGCCTTCAACACAGTGAAGAGGCATTTAAGACTCACATTGGAATACAGGCAAGGAGAAGCCCATATGACAGGAACACGAAGAAGAGACAACATGGAAAAGGGGCAGGAAAATTCCTCACCAAGCTCTACCAACCCTATGGAAGATTCCTACAGTGGGATGGCCCAGGACACAGATATCAGAAACATAATTGGAAATATATTTAAAGAACTACAAGATTATAAAGAGCAAATCAAACAACTAAGAAAAGAGAATGAAGAAATCAAGAAAGACCTAGAGAGAGAGAGAATGACAAACTCCAGAAGGAAGTAGAAACACTGAAAAGATCCCATGCCGAAAAAGATAAAGAAACCAACCAGCGAACCAAAGAGCTACAGGAAGATATTGAGAAGCTCCAAAAAGAAGTAGAAGTACTAAAGAAACCAGAAGAGGAAATGAAAAAGGAAATCAAACACTCATCCAATCAAGAGAAAAGGAATGGAAAAAGCCTCAGAAGCAGAATGGAGGAAGCAGAACAAAGAATATCAGACCTGGAAGATAACACAGAACAACTAAAAACCTCAAGTAAAGATCCAGCATCTCTTCATGCTTAAAGTCCTAGAAATAATTGGATTGGAGGGATCATTTCTCAATGTAATCAAAGCCATATACAGGAAACCCACAGCCAATATCATCCTAAATGGGGAAATGACAGAAACATTCCCTTTAAAGGTAGGAACTTGGTAAGGCTGTTCCCTGTCACCACTCCTCTTCAATATAGTGCTTGAAACACTTGCTAGAGCAATAAGGCAAGAAAAGGAAATTAAAGGAGTACTAATTGGAAAAGAGGAAGTCAAGCTATCCCTATTTGCTGATGATATGATTGTTTACTTAAGGGATGCTAAAAACTCCACCAGAAAACTCCTAGAAACGATTAACAGCTTCAGCAAAGTGGCAGGATATCAATGGCCTTTCTTTAACACCCAAGAACAAGCAACTGGATGGAAGAATTAAGGAGTACCTTCCCACTCACAATAGCCTCAAAAACAATAAGACCCCTATGAAAAAACTAACAAAGAGCACACAAAGATTCTACAAAAAAGGAAGATTACCGAAGAAAGAAATGCAAGAGACATGCAGAAGATGGAAACCTAACCTCTCCATGCTCATGGATGGGAAAAGTAACATTGGTAAAAATGTCCAGTCTACGAAAACTCGGTATGAGTGTTAATGCAATCAATCAACAATCCCCAAGAGGTTTTCTTACGAGTTGGAAAAAAAATCCTGTAAATTCACATGTGGAAAAACGAAAAACCCTCGAATAGCCAAAACAACCCTGAGCGAAAAGAGAGCTACACTGGGGGGGGGGGCATTTCTTATACCGGAACTTCAAACTGTACTACAGGCATGAGTCATAAAGACAAAGCCTAGTACTGGCACAAAAATACAGCCTGTTGACCCATGGAACAAAACCAAGGATCCAATCTGAGCACATAAATCTACAGCCACTCCATATTTGACAAGGGGGCAAGAAGACACAATGGAGAAAAGACAGGCATCTTCAGCAAGTGGTGTTGGCAAAACTGGCATCACCACTTGACGAAGAATGAAATTACACCCCTACTCTCACCCTGTACAAAATAGTGAACTCCAGATGGATCAAAGACTCCAATGTGAAACCCAAACTTGAAGGAATAGAAGAAAAAGTTGGCAGCAGACTACACGACTAGGCGTAGGAAAAGACTTCCTAAATCAGCCAAGCAGCAGTGCCAAGAATTAAGGTCGACAATTGACAAATGGGACCTCATTAAATCAAAAGCTTCTGTACATCAAAAGAAACAATCAAGGAAGTGAGAGAAATCCCACAAGTGGCGAGAAACCTCCACATGACAACACTGACAAATCATTGATTTCCAGAAATATAAACACTACTCAAAAAAAAAAAAAAAAAAAAAAGAAGAAAGGAAAACAAATGACCCACTTAATAGATGGCCAAAGAGCTGAACAGTGACTTCACAAATGAGAAATAGAGATGGCTGAGAAACACCTTAAGAAGTGTTCAACATCACTAATCATTAAGGAATGCAAATGAAAACCACTTTTAAGATATCATCTTACTCAATAAGACTGCTAGGATCAGAACAAATGACAGCAAGTGCTGGAGAGGTTGTGGGGAAAGGGGAACACTCATCCACTGCTGGTGGGAATGTAAACTTGTGCAGCCACTATGGAAAGCAGTGTGGAGAACCCTTGGAAGACTTGGAATGAACTTGCCACCCGGACCCAGCCATACTACTCCTAGGCATGTACCTTCAAGACTCACCCCACCACAGAGTGAATGCATGGCCATGTTTTTTTCAGCTCTCTTCACAATAAGAGGAGCTGGAACCAACCCAAATGCCCCTCTCACTGATGAATGGATAGAGAAATGTGGTACCATCCTACACAATGGAGTTCTATACGCAGTAAAGAAGAGACCTCATGAGCTTTTGCAGGAAAATGGCTGGAGTAGAGACATCCTGCTGGTGAGTAAACACAGTCCAGAAAAACAAAGGACGAATGGTATCCTCATCTTGGATGCATCCAATTACCTAGTTGTAATATTTCTTGTGCACAGCCCCTTGAGCTTTTGTCCAAAGCAGTTGGGAGTGATGCATATTGGAAACAACAACAACAGAAAGGACTGCATCAAAGAACTGACTGAAACAGTGAACTTCTGCTCAAAACAGTCAACTTCCACATGGAGAATTTTGAGAAAGACTGAGAAAGAGATGAAAAGCATGTTTGGCAGAATGCATGAGCTCTGGTGGGTTGGGGGGATGGGGGGGACTTGGGTGTAGATTTGATAAAATATATATATATATATATAATTTTTTTTAAAAGTCACAGGTATAGAAAAAAATGTATTAGATAAAACTGTAGTCACCAACAGTCAACAGCCTCCTGGTTATAATAGGACTAGAATGCACTTAACATTAAAATGAATTTATCTAGATATGAATAAAACATAGGCATTGTGTAGAATTAAGAAAGGGTTGTTTAATTGTTCTATCAGTACAACAGCAACTCATGCTATTAATAAATAACAAATCCCTCCACTCGTACTAAGATGCTTGTGCAGACAGAGAAGGCACGGTGCCCACAAATACACCTAGGTAGGGGCACGCCAAAGGGCTAAATGCTCAGAGTACGTCTCCCTTTATTCACTAACCCCATTAATTTCCCTGTGAGCCAAGAGCCTTCTAAAATAATATTTGCTTTATCATTGTATATTAAAGTGGCTGAATATGACAAAAGAATTGGCTAGGTGCTACAAAGAGCTGTCATATCATAAGACAAACAAGCCAAGGGTCACACAAGGCTCTAGTCTTAGTGGTCAGTGAGCTTTGAATACTTACATCTTCTTTTAAGTAAAAGAATACTAAGTTATAAAACTGGAGTTGTTGCTGGTATTTTATACATGACTGAGAAAAGAAATTTCAACAAATTGCATGATTTAAGCCAATAAGTCCAACAAAGAACATACAAATCCAACAAGATCACATTTTTATTAACTAAATAACTAATTCATCTCCATTGCTTCAGGGGGCTAGTAGTTTTTGGTTACCAGTTCCTAAAATGTTAAATATATTCTGATTAGAGAATAGAAAACTATCCAGACTTTCTCTAGCATGGTTGACACGTGCTACATTAAGAAATAGAGACCCAGGATAGTGCAGTAGTGCGCACTCCTGTAATCACAGCACTTGGGAGGTTGAGACAAAGGTGGAAATTTGGACACAGAGACAGATGTACGTAGAGGGGAGACAATGGGGAAGCAGGAGATTGCTGCTATAAGCCAAAGCTACCAGAAGCCAGGATAGATGCTTCCTCAGAGCTTTCAAAAGAGTCTCACTTGTCCAGATGACACCTTTATCGCAGACTTCCACTTTCCAGAACTGAGAGAGAAAAGCTTTTGGTGGTTAAGTCTCTCAGTCTGTAGTGCTGTGTAATGTTGCTAGAAAGCTGTAAAGATGTTGGCTCCTGGGGTCTGCATCATGTTTCCAGGTGTAAGTGCTGTTACTATTCCACCAACTTAGACTTAAACTGAGGCTCAGAGAAGCTAAGACTCACCCCAAAGGCACAGAAGTAGATGGGGATGAAACTGAGCTTTGAACCCAGGAGACTGGCTCTGTGGGTGTGCCCATGAAGACACACAACACCAGCTTGTAAAGTCACCCCCAGATTTTTAATTTTTAATTTTTAAAAATATATTTATTTATTTTTGGTATTTTTTGAGACAGGGTCTTCCTTTAGTTCCAGCTGGCCTGGAGCTCACTCTGTAGACCAGGCTGCCTTGAGCTCACAGAGATCCACCTGCCTCTGCCTCCCAAGTGCTGGGATTAAAGGCACGTGCCACCATGTTTTTATTTGTATGAGTATTTTCCCTGCATATATGTAAGTGCACTCATGTGTGCAATTCCCATGGAGGTCAGAAGAGGGAGCCAGATCCCCTAGAACTGGAGTCACAGACTACTCTTAGCTGCCATGTGAGTGCTGGGATCTAAACTTGGGTCCTCTGTAAGACCAGCTATGCTCTTAACCACTGAGCCATCTCTCTACCCCCCACCCCAGATTTAATAATTACCTATTTTTAATTAGGACCATCCATCTGTGAAACAAAGCATTTTGAAATTTCTAAAAAAAATACACACCTCTTTTATGAAATATTACTTTTTAAAAGCCTGCTATAATCCTATTTTCAGACAGAAAGTTCATCTCACCTAAGGATAATTGATGCCAAAGAAGGATATTCACTTAAAATAAATACTGTGACCAAAATTAGTCTTAAATAACAATAGGGTAATACCTCCTAAAACTTCATTTTGGGAAAAAATTAATGTATTAATTATTAGAATGAACAAAAATACTTGAGGAACAAAGAAGTCAAATTGAATTTCTAATAAAGTTATCTGGTAACTTACATTTCACGTTTAATTTTCATAGTTGGATTACAAAAATATTTTGCAAATATATTTTATATAATATATATTATAATTGTGTGTATATGTAGATATATTTCAGCAAATACTGACTTAGAGGCCACATACTGTGGCAGATACCTTTAATCCCAGCACTCTGGGACACAGAGCCAGGTGGATCTTGGTTAGTCTGAGTCAGTTTAGTCTACGTAATAGGTTCCAAGCACCCAGGACAACATAGTGAGATTCTGTCTCAAAAAAAAAAAAATATATATATATATATATGTGTGTGTGTGTGTGTGTGTGTGTGTGTGTGTGTATAAAGAAAAAGAAAACACTGACTTAGAAAATTATCTTTATATAATTTGTTGAATATTTTATGTCTACGTCAGGGGGCTGGAGAGATGGCTAACAGCTAAGAGTGCTTGCTACTCTTACAAAGGACCAGAGTTTAGTGCTAGCACCTACAGCAGACAATGCACAACTGCTGTAACTCCAGCTACAGGGAATCTGATGCCTGCTCCTGGCCCCTTCAGGTACCTGTATACATATCACACACACACACACACACACACACACACACACACACACAAATATAAATAAATCTAAAAAATATTATCCTACTCTAGAAAACTTGAGGTGAACAGCCATAAATTCTAACTCTAGAACTTCTAAGTTAATTTACTTTTGCTCTGCTGAATAAAAATGCCCAGGGCTCAGTCTCAGTGGCTTTGGAACTAGGATCATGAAATATCAAAGAAAACGCTCTACCTAAAAGGGAAATTTACATGACCCTCACAGGCTGGGCATCACAGTTGTGTTAGCTATGGTTCCAATATGAAACGTCCTCACGGGCTCAGGTATCTGAGTACTTGGTCTCTAGCTAGTAACACTGTCTGAGGAGGCCAGGGTGCTTTGGGGTTGTGATCGGGCTGGTAGAAGCAGGTTGCTGGCTGGGCCCTACTCATTACCAGTTCCAACCAAGCTCTCGGTTTCCTGATTCCCCAAGCTATGAGAAAACTGAGCCCAGCATGAGCCCCCACCACTGTGGCCCCAGTCTCTCCAGATGCCTTTTCTGCCACAATGGACTGCTCTCTCTAAACTGTAAACCAAAACAACACTTTCTTAAGTTTCTTTTTTTTCGGGGCATTTCATCACAGCAATAAGAAAAGCTAATACAGCTACCCAGTAGGGTCAAGCAAGGTTGATCCTCAGGGTTCCTTGCAGGTTCCAGAACTATGGAAAGGCAGAGGAGAAGCTAAATCAATAATTGCAGAAGTCACAGAACTGAAAACACAAGAGGACCTCCTCTCAAGGGTTTGTGACAGCTTAGAGACAACCAATAGGCAGATTTCTTTGCAAAAGAATTAATCTATATTAAGGGACTTTTTCAAAGGATGATCAAGACTGATACAAGAGCAAAGACAGAACTGAAGAATCAAGGAAAGTTACCAGCAGGAAGGACCGTGGAGGATGACGCAGGATGTCCATGACTGACTGACAAATAAGGCAGACAAGAAATACCAAAATATTGGGAAAACTAGTCCTGTCTAGGGGAAGCCCTGGTAAATAGTCTTCCCAGGTATCCATAGTTTGATTACGCAAACAGCAAAGGATCTATGTTAGAATGTTATTAAAAAGTCATTAACTTTAAAATCCCCCCCCTTTTTCTTTTTGTCTGTCATTTATTTATCATTTTTACCCAGCTTACATCCTTGAGGAGGTGAGTTGTCTTACATTATTAAATCATATAGAAAAATTCAAGGTAAAAGACAGATCAAAACTAATTAAGAGGCAGGCATCTGGGTTTAATTAGTCGCTGCCACTGAGCGCTCCAACAGGCTTTCTATTAGCTCATGCCGGCTTCCGAGAAAAAGGAAGTAATCAAGTTCACCGAAAGAGGCTAATTTATTTTCCAGGTTCTATGTTCCAAGAAGACTGTATCTCCATCCTGTTGTTATGAAAAGGGAAGGGAAGACTTCACCTCCTCTGCTGGCCTCAGCCTGTGCTTTCCTCTCCCCTGCTTCTACGGAGGAGGCTACGGCCTGGTGTTCAGCTATCCTAGGTGTAAAGTTTCCAGAATGGAGTCACAGGATAAGGGAACTGCGAGCCTCCTCGGCTGTCTTTTAGGAAGACCTTGGACATACCTTTCCTCCACATTTTTATTGAATAAAAGTGTATTTTACCCCAGTTTCCCATGGGTGGCGCTGTGTGCAGAGGTTAGGGAGTCTCGCAGAAGGAAATGCATCACTGGGGTGGACTTTGAGGGGTTGTGGCTACTCCCTGCCTCCTGTGTTCTCTCTGCTCTGGTGACCAGCCCACTCCTCCTCCAGCTGTCTGCTGCTATGCCCTCTCCATCAGGATAAACACCACCAGCCCTCTGGAACCATGAGCCAAAATAAGCTCTTTCTTCCTTAAGTTGCTTCTGCTCAGAGTATTTTATCACAGAAACCACAAAACAACAAAAAAGGAACTACTAATACACTTTGCAAGGAGCTATATCTGTTCATCAGCTTTGTGTTGCTATAATGAAAGACCTGAGAACAATCAATTTAATAAGAGGAAAAGTTTCTTTGGGTTCATGATTTGTAATACTTTAGTTCATGAATGACTGGCTCTATTTGGGGGGGGGCTGTAGTGAAATAGTTCATGGTGTGGAAATGGCACAGCAGCTGGGAGGCACACACACACACACACACACACACACACACACACACACACACGGGGAAGAAGCCATTGTCCCAATATCCCCTTAAAGGGTATGCCTCAGTGACCTAACTAGGTCTCACTTTTCAAGTGTTCCATCAATTCCCCATAGTGCCATAGGCTTGCACTGGAGCCTATGGGGGACCCTTTTCTTTTTTTTTAATTTTTTATTTTTATTTATGTGTATGAATGTACTGTCTGCATGCAGGTTTGTGCACCCGTGTCATGCAATGCCGCGGAGGTCAGAAGAGGGTCTCGGATTCCCCTGGAACTGGAATTCTCCTGGAATTGGAGTTACAGACGGTTCTTAGCCGCCATGTGGGTGCTGGGGATCGAACGCGGGTCCTCTGCAAGAGCGTTCGGCGCTCTCAACCGCTAGGCCATCTTTCCAGCCCCTTTTCTAAGCCATGACCCTGTGAGTCTGGATTCTGAGCCAGCTCTGTACTGGGGCTGGGAAGTAAAGAATTGAATCTTCTAGCTGGCTCTGGTCTAGGTTATAGAGAAAGTGAGGCCTCTGTGCCACCCAGGGAGATTCAGGAAGAAAGCCCCGCAGTCTAGATCTAGGTCTGGTCCCTTTCTTGTGTTGTTTCTCTGGGAAGCTTCCTACCACCAGGAGGCAAGATACAGCTCTTTTTGCTAAAGTCACAGAAATGTTCTTACTATGAAGGGTCCCTGGAAAACAGCCAAATAAAACTTCAAGAAAAAACGTAAACTACCAGCATCACTATCACGGTCTGAATGCCACTGGAGTTTATCTATTTGAATACTTGGATACTTGATCCCTCGCTGGTAAGAGGCCATGAGGTCCTAGATGTTAGAGCGTGGTTCCTGGGGTCAGGCCTGAGATGGGGGTCTACTCTGTTTCCAGTCCTGTTCTCTGCTTCCTGGTCAGTCACCTTCTGTGACCAGCTGCCAACCCCCACCACCTCGGGCCAAGTCCCCCTCCTGCATGGGCCAAGTCCCCCTCCAGAATAGGCCAAGCCTTTCCTGTCATGAGGAGCTGGACCTTCTGAATCCATGAGCCAAAAGTGACCTTTTCCTGTCTTCAGTTGTCTACCTTAGATATTTTGTCACGGTGACAAGGAAAGTGACTAATACAATGACCACACTTGATACTTAAAGGACACTTGTGCACTGCTGTTTCCTTTTATTCACTCAGCCTACCTCCAGAGCTTACCCCAGAATCTCAATTCCAATATTTTTTTTGGAAAATGCAGATATCAGAATACATATATAAGGGGTTAATCCATGTTTTTCTTCTAACATCTACTAAATACAGCAAAAACAAAAATTTTTTAGAGATATGAGAAGAACAAATTTGATAAATTTCCTTTAAACTTTTCCATTCAAATTGAAACCCAGTTAGTCTTGGACAAACTCGTGGCTGCTTATGTAATTGAACCCTGATGAGGGCCTCTGTATCAAAAAGTCAGAGTCAATTCAAGAAGAATCTCTGAGACTGAGGAGATGGTCCACGCAGTGAAGTGCTTGCTTTGTATGCACAAGGACCTGAGTTCAGCCCTCAGAACTCACATAAAAACAGCTGAGTGTGAGGTACAATCAAGGTACATGCTTGCAATCAAGGCTCCAGGGGAGCAGAGACAGGAGGATCCCTGGGACTCACCGACCAACAGGCCCAACCTAATCAGTGAATTCTAGGCCAGTAAGAGAACTCTGTCTGTGGCACCTGAAGAAGGACACCCAAGGTTCCCCTCTAGCCTCTCCGTGCAGAAGTACACACACACACACACACACACACACACACACACACACACACACGGAATCCCCAAGGCTTTGACAACAGATACAGTAACACACCTGTGAGGGAAACGAATGCCCCAGTTCCCACCCTATGGGATGCCCACCCAGAACCACACCCAGTATATCCCAGACAGCTAGAAAGGGCTGTCTCAGCCTCAGCATTATCAGCAGTTGGGGTCAGATGATTCTTTGGTGAGCCGGGGTGACTTGTGTACTTTATTATTCAGGATGTGGACCTCCGTCCTCAAAGCCTTCTAAGAGCAAAAATGTAGAACATTCCTGAAGACAGAGAGCAACCCTAGCTAAGAATCACTGTCCTTGACACAGGACCGAGTTCTTTCATAAGAACCGTTCCAGTTCCCAAGCAGGTTTGGAGTCATAACCCTAATATTTCTGAGCCAAAGAAGGAAAGAAAATAGTGTGCATTGAAGATTTTTAAGATTGAGTCTTATTGGTTGGCTGCCCCTATAATTTAAAAAGCCTAACATAACCCCAGGAGAATTTCGGATTCTGCATAGCCCAGATGAGCTCACCAGGACTGAAGCTACCAGAGGCATCTGTGGAGAATCACAGAAATACATTTTTTAATGACTGGAGCTTCACATTTTTCTTGGAATTTTTTACCTTCATTATCTTATCTAAATATGAATGAGTTGTTCATTTAGAACTGCACTATCAGAGAAAAAAGAGCTCATGATGCTTATAAATCAACCATATTTAATTTTTGTATTACTAATAGCATTGCTTTCTGATGATGGTCAAGCCAGGGTCTGGTCAGAGGGCTATGGCCATACAAGAAGAGATACTAGAATCATGTCATCTACATTGGAATGCCTGTGTGTCCTCCTAGGTCCTAGGACAGCAGAGAAGCATCTAAACTACAGAATTCCTACATCATTATTTAAATTCACATTAAACACAAGAAATACCCTTATTCTACATTATTTCACAGCATACAAACTGGATTTTGATCTGACATTTCTTTCTCACTTAGACTTTGACAATAGAATTGTGGTTTAGATTTTTGAGAAACATGAATAGCCTGGGATATATAAAAATATTTAGTATGGGGCTGGAGAGGTGTCTCAGCAGTCGAGAGCTACTCTTGCAGAGGACCCAGGTTCAGTTCCTAACACCCACATGGTAACAACTATCTATAACTCCAGATCCAGGGTATCCAATGCCCTCTTCTGGCCTCCATAGGCATATGTATGACATGGATACAGTTACAAGCATGCAGGCAATACACTCATGCATGTAAAACTTAATAACAAATAATAAATAAAATATTTTTTTAAATAAAATATTTAGTAGATAGCCCATAAAATGATTCCTTTCTGTATATTAAAGACCAAGGGAGCAGTGAAGGATCTAGAGAAGAGTACAGTGATGTGCTTAACTATTTTATCAGTGGTCTAAAAGAATTCATTAGGGTTCCACCTGAAGCGAGTTGTGGAAGGGCTGTGCATCTGTAAGTGTTCATGAACATTGTGCACACATGCATGTGGACATGAGAAGTAGACGTCACCTGTCTCCTCCAATCACTCTCCACCTTGTTTTAAAAACATGGTCTCTAACTGAACCTGAAGCTTGCCAGTTCAGCAAAAGCCCAGGGGCCACCTGTCTCCACCACCACAGCACTTGGGTAACACCATGTGCCAGCACGCCCAGCTTTTATTTTTTAATGTGAGTTCTAAGGATCCAACCTCAGGTCTTCATGCTTTCAAGCCAGGCCCTTTACCTGCTGAGACATTTTTCCAGTTCCCTGAACTAGTTTTGCATAAAATCTAAAGTATTTTAGGGTTGAGTTATAGGCAAGGCTCATATAACACCCCACAGAGTGATGAAACTATAATTTGTGGGCAGTTGAGATCCCCTCCTTCTCATCTAGGTGGAATGATTGAGTCCTACTCCTCAGGGGGAGTCTCTGAGCTTTGTGGGACAGAAAGCAAGCAACTTGGAGATACTGCTAAGATAAACAGAGACCTTCTGCCATTCGTCGGCATGAAACACTATGGAATAATAAGATATGGAAGCTTGTAACAAACAGAACTGTGTGGAGAAACCCTGTGTAGCCAGTCATCTGATAATCCACAAGACCTTGTGCCCTATCCATTATGGAGCCCACTGGGTGAACAGCCTGGTCCCCAAATCCACATTTGTTATTATTTCAAATTACTAAAGCAAAAGACTCCTTCCAAACTCTATTATAACCTGATTTTTAGAAAGGATCTATTGCTTATGAAGATTACTGAAGTTGAGACTGACATACACCACATCTCTCTGCTCATGCCGCTGTCTTGACACAGCCAGCCTGCAGTGGCTTTCTGGAAGGCCTGTTCCAGCAGAGACAAGGAGGCCCATCCACTGGCCAGAAATGCAGCCTTCAATGTCAGCAGTTCCCTAGACCAGCGTGAAGACATGCTGTCCAGAATCTTCTGTTAAAAAATGCAAGTTCCAGTTCCAAACCCAGAACTCCTAAAGCAGAACCCTGGGAAAAGAATGCCCCGGGAAGGCAGATTTTCACCAGTGCCCAGCAGTGTTCTTAACACACTACAGTTTTACTCTAAAAGGTGCTATATTGGGTGGGAGCTGCAAAAATGGCTCAGCAGTTAAGAGCTCTTGCCGTTCTTCCAGAGAACCTGAGTTCATTTCCCAGCATCCACATTGGGCAGCTCATGATCACCTATAACTTCAGTTCCAGGAGATCTGACACCTTCTTCTGGCCTCTGGGGGGGGAGGGGGACTCCCACGTGGCATTCATTCACAAACACAAACGCATGCACACACACACACACACACACACACACATGCATGTGCACACACATACACGCATGCACATACACACGCGTGCACATGCACACATGCACGCACATACACAAACACACACATAAAATAATTAAAATAAAGTAAATCTTTTTTTTTGGTCTTTTTTGAGACAGAGTCTCCCTGTAGCCCCAGCTGTCCTGGAACTCACTCTGTAGACCAGGCTGGCCTTGAACTCACAAAGATCCACCTACCTCTGCCTAAAAAAGTAAATCTTTTAATAAAAAAGAAAAGATGCTTCCCAGCCCCAGGGTCCACCTTCAAGGACATATCCCTGTTGACCTCATCTCCTCTATCCCCTGCTCCTGCTAAAGGTACCACCAGCTCCCAAGAGGCCCCTCATCTTCTGACCAAGCCTTCAACAGTTTCACTCTAGAAGATGCTGAGTGAATTCTGAGGAACTCTGGCCCAGTCTTCATCCTTATGTTCAGAGCCTCAGCTGGTAGATCCATGTTTGCTCACTCATGGTAACTACATATCGAGTATCAGATGTCAGATTCATCTAAGAGACGAGGACTAAACCCAGAGGTCTGTAGATAGATTCTTCCTGGCTCCCACTCTCTGTGACAACTCTTAATGGAGGTCCTATTTTCCATCCAACCCACACACCCAGCCACACAGAGTATTCACAGAGAAGACAATAAAATCTCTCACGCAGCTTCTCAGGCTTGACCTTGGCTGATTCTCCAAGAGCTGTTAGTTTGACCTTTGAGTAAAGTGTTGCGTTTACCAGAGGAATAGCAGAGCACCAGCCCTTTTCTCTTTACCCAACTGTAATAATGACTTCCCTTTCAAAGAGGTTCTTTCTCCATGAAAGGCCGCAAAGAATCGCCCACATATGAACTTTCCATTAGCACAGCTTTCATGCTTCCACTTACACATTCTGAAAAATTAATAGCACCTTTCCTCTTCTTTATTGGCACTTCATAATCTGCGGTTATTGCTACCAAATAGTGAGATCCATTAGAAAAAACAGGAGAGATCTTTGTGAAATGAAAATGTGTACAGGGGGTGAACAGGGCTCAAACCTCTAGATCGTATCAACACAACACGGTGTCATCTGATGAGACGGCATGTCCTTATGGGAAAGAGCCAAATTTAGAAGCGTCTTGTAGCATGGTTCCAAGGACTCTTCAGCTGCCTCTGTCAATAGGAGTTCTGACTACATCTCCAGACCATGAGGAGTCTGTGCTGGGTGGCAGGAGGACACCCCAAGAAATGTCAAACAGGCATCTGATAGCCTCCAAATCCATTTTGGGTGTAAACATAGGGCAGGAAGCAAGTCAAACATAACTAGCAAGATAAAACAGAGTTATAGGAAATTAATGACTGCTGCTGACGCCCCTTATAAGACAGTGACCAGGTGCATTTGTTGTGGACTTCAGCCGCCACAGGCAGCTACAAAGAGAGGACAAGATGAGTCTCGAGCTGGACCGATGAGGACACCTGCCCTTCCATCAAGGCAGAAGTGTATTTTATGATGGTGACTGGTGTGTTCTAGGGTTCTGTGAAAAGGGAAGAGCAATTCTGAGGTCACAGACTTAGAAAGTTGGAGGTTCGTGACTATCCCAACAAAATCAGTAAAGCAAGGAGAACAAGCACTGCTGTCACCCTGTTTTGATAGACAGAGTTGGGGAAATCGGTGCACCTACTATTTTCCATCACCATCCATTCGTACTGCCTTTTTTTTTTTTTCTTTTTTTGGTCTTTTCGAGACAGGGTCTCCCTGTAGCCCCAGCTGCCTTGGAACTCGCTCTGTAGACCAGGCTGGCCTTGGCCTTGAACTTACAAAGATCCGCCTGCCTCNTTTTTTTTTTTTTTTTCTTTTCGAGACAGGGTCTCCCTGTAGCCCCAGCTGCCTTGGAACTCGCTCTGTAGACCAGGCTGGCCTTGGCCTTGAACTTACAAAGATCCGCCTGCCTCTACCTCCCGAATGCTAGGATTAAAGGCGTGCGCCACCATGCCCGGCTCGTACTGCCTTTTATAAGCAGTGTGAAGACTAAATCTTCACAGTACAGTGGAGTTGATTCACCTCTAAACCTGTCAGGTAAGGCCTTTGCTTGTGCCCAAAGGGCAAGGCAGGAAAAAAAAAAAAAAAACCACAAACCTGTGAGTACTTTGCAGATACTAGCTAAGCTCTGGCTTTCCATCCAATTCCATGGAAGGCAAACTCATGGGAAAGCCTAGGCCTCGGCTATATCCTGGGAGCCCCTGGGTCAAACCATACCTGAAGTTGTTTGTTCTAGATCCTGCAGTTAATGAACTCTTTTATCATTGAAGAAAGTTTAATCTGTGTTATTTTTTAATCACTGCAACAAACACATGCATAGATCTTAACTGACAGAATGCCCAGATGTTCAGTGCTGATAATGTAGGCTGACAATATGAATTTTCAAAACCAGCAAGAAAAGGTGATAGAGGAAGCCAAGGGCTCCAAGGGGTCCAGAGAGAGAAGAAACAGGGAAAAGGGACAATTGCGGATGGAGCCTTGTAAACCATTAGGCATAAGGAAAGCTTGAAGAAAAGGTGAGTAGAAAGGAAATGGGGAGTTGGTAAGATGACCAGGTGACCTACAGGCCAAGAGGGAAAAGTACTGCACAGAACTGAGGAAAGAGAGGCATCTAACTGTCTAATTTTCCCAAGAAAAAGCCCTTGGTTACAAAAACAATTACTGTTATGAATTGAGGACTTGTCACATCCTGAGAATCTTCCAGGCACTGTGTATTTAATAAACCATTCAATTCCTTCACCAGTGCTATGAAGTGGCTATTGTTATCAATTACAGATGAAGCATCTAATGCACAGAGGAGTGAACTTACCCAGAGCCCCTGTAGCATTTACTTTTGTGTCACTGTGACCACAATGCCTGACAGAAACGACTTAAGGGAAGAATCATCTCTTTGAACTCATGGACAGAGACTTCAGTGCACTGCGGCAGCAAGAACACATGCAGCGGGCTAGTCACATCCTGGTGGCTCAGGACACAGAGAGGACAATAGGACCAGGCAGCCTGGCATAACCTTCAAGGCCAGCCCTTGGTGTCCTATTTCTACTGGGTAACCAGGCCCTACTTCTAAGAGAGGTCACACGGCCTCTCAAAATAGCACCATCATCAGTGTTCAAAACATGAAGCTTTGGGGGCCAGGGTAGAATGATATGATTCGAATCTGAAATGTCTCCTACAGGCTCATATTTTGAATGTTTGGTCCCCAGGTAGTACTGCTATTTTGAGAGGCTGTGGAATCTTTACAAAATAGGGACCAGGTGGCAGACGCCAGTCCCAAGGGGTGTATCCTTGTCTGTTCCCTGCTCCACCACGATGTGCAAAGCTTCCACTACACCGTCCCCCATCACATGAGCTGCTTTACCACATCTTCCCTGGCCAATCCAATCACTGCAAAAGGCCCTGCTCCCCGAGACATATGCAGGTGAGGTTGCCATCTTCGAAGAACACACAGTGGGGATTAGATTTCAACCCAGGAAACTTTAGAAGACACGTTTAAGCTACATGCAAACCACAGCAGATGTCACCAGGAACAGATTTTAAATATATGGATGAGGGGCTGGAGAGATGGCCTAGCGGTTAAGAGCGCCAACCGCTCTTACAGAGGACCCGGGTTCGATCCCCAGCACCCACATGGCAGCCGAGAACCGTCTGAAACTCCAATTCCAGGAGAACTCCAGTTCCAGGGGAATCTGACACCCTCTTCTGACCTCCGCAGCATTGCACGACACGGGTGCACAAACCTGCATACAGACAGTACATTCATACACATACAGAAATAAATAAAAAAAAGAAAAAATAAATATATGGATGAATGAATGAATAAATGAATGAGGAAACAGAAACCCAACTAGGATAAAAGGTGGGTTTAGTCTACATTTCTGAAACTCTGATCTGTCCCTGGCTCAGTCTTCTTCCTTCAATGATTCTTCACTCATCTTCACCCCATGACTGTCAGGGTGGAGTCCCTCCAACCATCCAGGCAGTCGTGTAGCCCTCCTTGCTACATTCTTATCATATCCAGTTTTCTCCCTGCATAATTTATCCACAAGGGCAAAGACAAGGACTGGGTTGTTCAGCACCAACTTTTACCCTAGAACATGGGTATCAACTGCTTCTTGGGCATTAATACATGAGAGCAAAGAGTCATTACCCTAAATGTACCACTATTCCTACAAAGCAATAAAGAAGAATACACTGAGCCGTGATGACACTATCTCTTCAGAGGCTGAGCAGGAGCACTGCCACAAGTCCAAGGGCAGCCTGGGCTACACAGTGAGCTCCAGACCAAGATGCAGGCCCTTCCTTCAGTGGAAGTAGCAAAATCGAAATGATGAGTATATTCAACATCTGTGCCCACTAGATATAGATGTGACAGTCACTCTCACAGATAGCTATACCTTTTCCACAGGCCAGGTTAGTTCTGTCCATTGACATTACTAAAGCATACAGCTGTGCTTTCAGTAATAGGCCTTAAGAAGACACACGGATATACATTCACCTAGAAAATTATCAGTGCGGCATTGTACATAACAACAAAAAGAAATCTAAGCAAGCAGTACAATGATTGATTAAATGATGCACATGTGTCAAGTGAAATTATATGGACCAATTCTAGTTAACATTTATTAGACCCTTTCATGGGCCAGGCAGTGCACTAAAGATTTATCATGCAGTGTCTGATTCAACCCTCAAAACACTTATGAAGTGGGTGTCGTTACTATGGATATTTCCACAGGAGGAAATTGTGATACAGGGAGATGAAGTCCCTCACTTGCAGATCACACAGCTAGTGAGAGGCAGCCTCAGAGGTGGTCACCAAGGTCTTTCTTGAGACCAGTCTATCTGCACCCATGTTCAAGGTGTCAGATGCACACTCTGAGACATGGAGAGCTCATAACTGGATTCCTCATAACATAACTAGAGAGACAGATTACAAGATGACATATAACATAATCACCTTTCTGTAAAATACAATATTGTGTGACACACCTCCATTTTCTATGTTTTGTGCACTCTTGTTTGTACCAGAGCTTGAGGAAATTGTGTGTACAGTTGTCTTGGGGTGATGAAATCACGGGATGATGAAATGTTCTCTCCTTGATTCCCCTGATGTTGTTTGGTTTAAGATGAGACTAGGTCACTTGAGAAATGATTTTGAAGTGTAACTCAAAACAGCCTTGAACTTCAGAGAATGATACACCCCACCTGTGTGCTTCCTACTAAGAAGGTAAAACCCAGAAAAATCAAGTGGACATGTTTGGTCTCTTGGTGAATCAGCACCAGAGGTAGAACTAGGGTCTTTTGCCCACTTCCAGCACAGACTCTTGATGTTTCCCTCACCCAGCCATGAAGGCATCTAGCAATGCTCCTCTCCACAGTAGAGAATGAACTGTAAGACTGTGCTAGCTCGCTGCCCAAGCACCATGCAAACCAGTGGTTCTTGACAGAAATATGTCTTAATTCCCAGCAATATCTTCCAACAGATCCTAACTAGGCATAGACTAGTCCACATCAGAATATCTGTGTTACTAGCAGATACCGTTAGTAAGGAATAGTACTCTGTGGATGTCTGCAGGCATCGGTGTCTTAGCTGGGACCTGGGAACCACTGCTTTCATCCTCATTTACCATCTTCCTGTCTACTGGTAGTAGGAACAGATGAACCACTCCTCGCCAGAAGCCTTGACCTTTGTTCACTCTCAGTTGTCACTTCTAATTGCAAAGACATGAACGGTAAAGGGGGAGGGCAAGCTGATGTGCTCCAACATGCTGTTCAGACAGACCTGGCCAGACCCACACAGGGTACTCAGGATGGTTGGAGAGGGAATGGGAAGAGGAGCTGGAGAGGGTGCTGGCCAGCGATGCAGCCCCCAAGCAGCCTCGGGCGAGTATGAGTGCCAGGGATCCCAAAAGGCCAGGAACCCATGACTCGTTCTTAGCAAGGACACCCAAAGGCAGTGCAGTGACTCTGGAAGCAAGAGGAAGTTGGCTGGCTGTCTCTGGCAGCTTCTCACATGAAGTAGACTAGAAAGAAGAACCACATGCCCTGCTTGTTTTGCTACCTGCTTCTTACATTACAAAGAGTGGATGACGTGAGGACATTCCCATTTGTAAATGGAAGAAAGAGAAAGGATGTAGAGTAGCCTAGAAGGTTCCACCAGCCATGGCTGCCAAGTGGGATGAACCATCATAGGCAAACCAACATTCCGCTCACAGACAAAATCCAGAAAGAAATATGGTTGTATTCAGAAGAAAATAGAAAAGCCATTCAACAAAATGGGTACAGAGATGGAAAGCAAAAGAAAACAAACAGGGAAAAGTTGAAATGCTTTTGTAAAACGGTGAAAACCATTGTGTCATACTACCAATCATCTCAGTGGCTACCAGGGTAGGGCTGCTTTTCTTTAAGTAGAAAGATAGAACAGATTTTTTTTCCTAGTTAAATAGTAACAGAGATTTTAAATACCTGGTTGTTTTTCTTGCTTTTTGACATTGTTTATATTTGTTATTTGTATTTATTAATATGAAAGTAGGGTTTCTAAACAATGAGAATAATTTTTAGAACAATTTTTTATATTCCTATTCTTAACTAGACTGAACTCTGGAACACTGAGAGTCACACTATAATTGTAAAAGAACATTAGCACTAAAAGTGAAAATTAAAATAACAAGTGTTTTGTTTAAAGTCACATCCAGGAGCTCCAGGATTTTCATCTGCTGGGGTCTGGTACTCATAAAATTACATCCAATTTCTTTAACCTAAAAAGTGCCAGTTGCCCATTGTGTTGAAGAATTAGCGTACACAGTTTGGGATCTTAAGTCCTTGGTGACTTCATCGTACCCAGGTCTTTCCCAGGTTGGAATGCCTTAAAACAGTCCAGTTCAAAGGATGCAGCCTCAAGCCCAAGTGTGCTCTCAGGCGTCTGTGCATTTCCAGCCTTGGGCTGCTTCCCCACTTACCCTCTGGGCCACACACTTCTACAAACAGCCTGGTTAAGTCCTTTTGGCAGAGAGATGCAAGCTCTTTCTCTCCTCCATTTCTCTCTCTGATGAAATCTCTCTGATGTCTAAAGAAATTCAAAGTCAAACAGCCCAGCCCTTCTCTGACTCAAGACTTGTATTTCACAGCCAAAAAGCAAGCTCTAGACAGTATGCTGGGAAGAACAGTAGCTATAGAGTCAGAGCCAAAAGCCAGGGTCACAGTGCAGTCTCTCCCTGTGTGACCTGTGAGCCATAGCTGCTCTTCTATGGACAAAGGTGGCAGTAGCTCTGTGTCTTTCCCACGACAGGTGTAAAGAGGATCTGGGTTTAAGCAGTTGGCACACTGTACAGGACCCACGTATACAGTTGACAGATGGAACCTATGGAGATGCACGTGAAGGCTGCACTGTGCTCACACCCCTTCTGTTCCTGGCTTTGTCTGCCTTCCAGAGCCCTGCCCTCCTGGTACCTACAGGTCCAGGCACACACCATACAATGCAGTGGGGCTGAGAACCCTTAGAAACATTCTAGGAAGGTGGCTTTCCTGGCCACCCACCAAAAGGAATTAGAGGTTGGATTGGCCACTGCCAAAGGCCTCAGAGAGGGAGCACTGAGGTGGTTTCTAATAATGGGTAACTGTTGTGTTCCTGTCTGTGAACTTCTGTTCATTGTAACCTTTGCTTTCTACTGTGGGGACTGGTTGAGTCAGAAAGAAGTCTCTGCAATAACATGTTCAACAAATAGCTCCAGGCCTGGTATTTTTAGATATGTGAAAATTCCTTCTAAGCACAGTGTGATGGGCTGAAAAACTTGGGCCACTTCCTATGGCTGTGCAAGAGCTGATAAGAGTTTTATCCAATTTACAAGGCAAGAGAAGGAAATAATCATGTGTGATGGAATTGGACAAATAATCCAGCTCCAAACAATTATGAAATATAATATAATTATAGAGTGCTGGGCTGGGGTCCTGGAAGTACCAGATTCATTTCTTCCATGAATCAATGAGAATCTGGAATCTGGGTGTTCACGGACTCCCTGAGTAACCAAAAGCTGTAAGCGACTAAAAGTCCAAACAGAGCCATGTATGCAGAGGGTATGGGATAGACAGGCTTTCTTTCATACTTCCATCAGCTGATTGCACAGTGATCTATGGATCCCTATGACAAATCAGAGAAAACACTTCTACCCCCAACAAAAGAGCAATCTAATTCTGTATATTAGGGGACATTCATATTCCACTAATGATTTCTTAGAGAGACGGGGAAGCAGTTCCTTATAAAATGCATGCAGCACATTGGATAAAATTCTTCAAATGGATTACTCTTCTCTACCATGCACACCTCTGTCACAACCATCTCTGTGTCACCTGTCACCATCAAGAGTGAGCTGGGTCTCCTCACCTGCGTAGTCAGCAACCGGAAACAGGCCCCTGCCCCTCTGGGAGGCTGCAGGAAGAATGAGACACAATGCAGAAGTCAAGGTGGATGATGTGACACTGTGAATCCTCCTCAACGAGCCTGTGACTTAAAATAAGTGAAGGAGCACAGGAGGCTGAGGACAGTGGGAAAGAAACAGAAAAAGAGGTTCAAAGAATGAAGGTAACTTTCTGGGTACAGCTGTCTGAACATTCGCTTAGGCCTGGTCCTCAAACAAGATCTGAGGAAGCTGCTGGACGGTGAGGAGCGATGGGGCTCTGAGTGAACTGTGCTCCATCTCATCTTTCTTCATCTGACAACTCTCCTCTCCAGTTCCTGCCAATCACTTGGCAGAGAGAGGAATATACATGTCATCTTCTAGATTCTTCCTCCAAAGACAGCTATTCTTCTCCCTATAGTCACAGGGACCCTTGTGCCATGAGTCTTCTCAAGACCCCAGAGGAAAGAGCAGTTCTCCGGAGTCACTGGTCAGTAACTCTGGATTGCAGGTGCTGGCTCTTCCCCAAGTTAGCTCTCCATTCCCTTGAGCTTCTTGGAAAAGTAAACTCCCTACCTTCACCCCCCAACAAGTGAACATGCCAGGCAGTAATCTCCCTGCAGGGCCCTTACATCACCTCAAGTCCCTGCTAGAAGTGAAGAACAGGCTCTAAACACAGCTTCCCTTTTTGTAAGGAAAAGGTCAGACCTTCACATGGCTTGCAGGTCCTTCATGGTTCGACCTCTTCCTGTAGCACTCTCTCTGTCCCCTGGTCGGACATCTTTAGATTCCCTAGTGACCAAGCTCTTTCCTGCCTGGACACTCGCACGTGCTGCCCTGCCCTCCTCCTCCTAGTCCTCCCTATTCCCTTTGTCCCACTTTTCCTTTCCTGTTCTCTGCTTCCTCCCTCCCTTTGTCTTCTTCTTCCTTTTCCCCTACCTCCTCCTTCCCCTCCTCTATAAAAAGCTAACTTCTCCCAACCCTAAGGTGTCACTCAATGCCGTTTCCCGGGAAGACCTCCCCAACAGTCCTGTCTAAAACACACAAGCTGGGCATAGTCTGAATTCTCTGGCATAACAACCTGTGGCTCTCACCTTTAGAACATTTCCTGAAACATACCATCACCCATGTCTCTGTTCACTGTTCTGTCATCCAGCTAAGAAGCTAATTGCTACTTCCAAGATGGCGGAGTTCATTCACAATGGCTCACCAGCTCCATGCATTCAGAAGTTCCTAAAACTATAACATCCTGAGATCATATATACTTCTCTTATATGTTTCAGACAAACCAGAGAGAGAATTCTCATACTGTATGTTAGAGAATAGTCGAGAGGCCAGCCTGAATCACACGGTCTATATGCCAGAGTTCTGGAAATGAATGTAGATAGAGAAAAGCTCACACAGAGTCACTTTTGAAAGTCTCAGTGACAGACCAGGGCTTGATCTGGCTCCACAGGTCACAGGGAACAATGATAGGAACTGGAGTGTCCCCAGAGGTTGACACTGTTGTCTTGACATCATACCAGATAGAATACAGAACAGTGCTTGGAGCCTGAACTAATCAAGAATTGGAAAGGGTAATATCTTCTACCATAGTAGGATCCATTAGATCCTAAAGAAAGAAGATGCATATTTGCTGTTACCACAGGGAAGTTTTAGACAAATATTATGGAATTGGATTTTGTCACATATGAAAATAAACATGATAATATCCTGGACTGTTCAATGGTACAAACAATTACTTCGCAAGGCAATGAAAACCCTTAGCTGGAGGTAATGTGCAAGAAATGAAGACCTGAGGGTAGATACTTTCTATACCCAGCAGAAGACTGGATTTCTTGCTTCCCATAACAAGGCTCACAGGGAGCCAATAAAAATTTTGAGCCAAGAGTAGTGTGATTTTATTAAATACACTGCTATATTTAAAAGATCTGTGGACAGTTTTATGTACTAAGAAGTTTCCAGTACCGAATGAAAGAATTAGAGGCACCCTGAGATATCATAAGAAGAGTATGGAGAATTATTGCTCCAAATGAAATTTGATTTGATAAAAGTGACATAAGAAAATTGCACTTGCAAGATTTGTAAACAGACATCGAGGTCTCAAAAATCAAAACTTTCTTCACAACTAACATTTTTAATGACAAGCAGATAAAGGCTCAGAGACTGTAGAACATATTTTACTAAGAATGACCCCTCACCTGAACATACCATGTGGGATACTCAATTACTACAGTTTTCAAGATCAAAAGCATGTGGGATGTCTGATGTGTGTGTAGCTCTCCACCAGTAGCAGAAGTGATTTCTGCACTGTGAGTAATTAAAGTGAGGCTTGCTTGTACCACATTTACATTTCTGGAGGAGACATATGTAATACTGTTGCTCTGAATATCTTACTGAAAAGTGTCCAAGGTGCCATCTTCTCTTTGACTTGTCATTACCCAACAGCTCTTTGCCTGGTCAATCATGAGGCAAAGACAATGTTTGTTTGCCCACATATGTAATGCCAGTTCTCCAGAACAAAGGAGCCACCTATGAACTTGGAGTGCCCATTCAACTGTCAGATACACTTTCGAGTGGTGTAACTAAGGGGCTTTGTTCAGGGGTGGCAGTGCGTACAATTTTGGCTTGACAGATTCACACACAGGTCACCTGTTGCCTCTCCACACATGGCAGAATCTGCATCTGTTGCCAACAGACTTCTTCCTCTCTGGAAGAAGAGGGTAAGGAGGGCTGGAGGGGTGGTAACAAATGCACTCGTGCATTCCGGGGCTGCCTTCGTTCTGGCATGATTGTGGTCAGCCAAATCTATGGGAAATGGAAATATACTCAACTTATGATGCCAACCAAGGCTATCACTTATAAAAACTGTGCCCCCCACCACCACCTGAATACTGGAATGTGTGTTGACGCCTCTGAAAGAGTTGAAAAGACAGAACAGAAAATAAAAGGAAGCCCTGAGCCATTCAACTTTCCTTTTTGCAATTCAGCCAGCTCAGAATTATTTTTCAATCTAATAGAGGTTGACACTAGATTTCTTTAGTCTGGGGGCAAGCCAGCCTAGAAGGGCATGAAGTAATAATTCTGTGCAAACAACGGCCCAGGTGCCTCAGTTGTCTGAGGAGACCGAGCTTGGAAACTGTAAGAGGTTTTGGTTAAATGTCAGAAAATATTCACAAGACATCACAGCCACTGAAACAAGGCTGTGCTAAAACTTCACAGGGAAGCCAATATGCCAACTTCAGCAGGCAAGTACTGTGAAGGGCTTGGGTTTGAGAGATTTCACAAGCTTTGTCTCCAAAGCTCTGCTTCAAAACCATGCAGCTCAGCAAGTCCCTGAAGTTTGATGCTTTCATCTGAAACCCAATGCATCTCTTGGTGCAATTCAGGATATTTGACTCTGGTCTAAAGAACCAAAGGAAGCCAAAGAACTTGGGTCTCAAAACCCTGCTGCTGCCCAGAGGAGCACAAGTTCCACCTACAGGTTCAATAAAAAGATTAGAGGTGAAGAGATGCTTGCTGGGACAGCACGTTAGTTGCTGCCTTTAAGCCCCTACCACAGTATCCAAATGTTGAGGTTTTGGAAGGAAACCTACATCAGGCCAAATGTAACAATTATTGGTCTATTAATATAGGATGTTATTCCAGGTCAAGTGCATTCTTGAAAAGGGAGGTAGACGGGGAGATGGTTTGCTGGAAAAGTAAGATGTGTTCTCTGATCCCCCACTAGATTAAGGAATGTTCTGGACATGTTCTTATAATGTTTCAACTGCAAGAACTTTCTGATGCATTCAAAATAACAGCTAGTCAAGCAAAAGCTATGTCACTGCCTCTCCCACACTGTTTCAAGCTTAGAGCTCCAAGGACAATTTTTTTTAAACCCCGGGATTAGTGAGGGATGCTCATCCCTCTCTTGGGATTAATGAGAAACACAAGACACAAAATGTGGAGAGGAAAGAAGAAAATTTTACAGCTTTCTGACCTTCAAACTCTAAGGCTAGGAAAAGGAGAAGGTAGCTGTAATCCCCTGGTCCCTAGACTCCAGGCTGGAATATGGAAGCAGGCAACATGCATCCACCCACCCCAGGATACAGAAAGGCTGCAGGGAATAGGGTGCTCACCACATCCCAAGCAAGCCTCTCCATGGTGATGCCTGCCTCCCTATCCACACCCACTGCCCCAGATTTTGCTGGTTTTCTCTGCACACCCAGCACCTGTCATTATCAGGCAATTCATCCCCCAGTGTGGCAAATGCTGTCAGGTGTGAGCTATACAGAGCACAGTGGAGCAGCACTGCTGTGTGGAAAGGACTAAGTGCTAGCATGGCCTAGGGCTAGTCCCCACGCAGAGGCAGGGCACCCACGAGGTTAAGTGGCCCCAGTGCCCCTGCCACAGCCATACTGGCAAGGAGGCTGGAAATAGGCTCCCTCCCAAGAAGCTTCCCCTTGAAGAGAAGAGGAGAGTCAGATGGCACAGGAAGCACAGCAGCTTCACACAGAACGGAGGCGTCCACCTGCAGCTAAGCACAAACAAGACCTTGCTCAAAAAACGGTTAATTCCTCAGATGTCCCAAATCATAGCAGAGCCCTGGGAAGAAGAGCAGTTGATGCAGAGAAGGGGGAAGGGTGCTAAGGAGAAAGGAGGTGTGCAGACCCTGGGGTTGGGGACTGGGTTCTAACCAGGGAAGGTAATTCTGCAAAACTGGAACACACAGGTACTGTGTCTGTAGGCAACTCTGACAAAGGGCAGAATCTCGGAAATTGAATAGAGATCTGTCCCCTGTCTCCCAGCCTACTGACCCAATTTCCTTGGGCAAATCTCCCCCAGATCAATGCCCCCCCACCACAATCTTCCAGTTAGCCAAGAGGGAGAAAAGATAAAGCCTTAAGATCATAACACAGATGGAATAAGCAACACGGGCCTGCCCAGTAGTTTTCAGAGAGATAGATGTCTCTTTATTCCACTAAATTGTCTTTCTGACCTCCCCCCTCATCCCCTGGCACACACACAGCAAACCTGAAGACATCAACACCTCTGTCCATCCCGAGACCTGAAATGCTACATGTAGTCACTTTGTTTGTTTCAAGTACCAAAAACATCTGTGCTTAAAAACACGTTAAGGTGCAGTTTGGGAGAGAGAAGCTTGCTGTCTACTCCTAGGTGGCGTGGGAGCTTTTTCTTAGACATTCCACTCAAATGAATGAGGCAAAAGTTCAATCTGCTAAGAAAATCCTGAGAGGAAGTTCTGGAGCATATAAGACTGAACCACTGGATGCCAGAAGCTTACCTTCATCTCCACACACTTTTATAAACACCATTGGTTGTAATCAATCTTCAGAAAACACAATGTGACTACTAATAATTTTGCTGCACACACCGATGTCACAGTAAAGAAACACAAGTGGCCTGGTCACTGCCCAGCCTGGCTGCTTCAACCCCACAACTGGATGCTGTTATGATCCTGGGCTTTGCACCCAACATATTAAAGGTCCAGTCATACCTTCTGACACACTGGCCTGATTGCTAGTGATGGCTCTCTCTCATCACAGCTGCATGGCCATGGGCAGATGATCTGCTTTCCTGTCTCTGTCTCCTCGAGCATGAAAGGAGAATTAACATCAGACAATGCACTCAGAGCTCTGAACATGGTGCCTGGCACCTGGCCCAGTACCTGCTCTATAAAGTGAACTACAGTTACTCTGGTTATTAACGGTGGGATGTAGGCTGACTGTCCTATTTTGAGCGTCAGATTCCTCATAGGATCATCATAGCTCCTTTACAGGAACAAGTTGGAATAAATAGGCCATAAGAAAGTGCTCAACAGATGACAGCAGGAACGGTGTTGATAACGGAGACGAGGAGAAGAAGGACTTGGGTGCTATGATGTTCAAGCCACATCAGCCCCAACCCGCCCGTTCTCAGATCATGAGCGCCTGTTCGTCTTGGCCATCCACGGGGGGTGACTGTGCTCGCCTTACCAGATTACTTCTCTTTTGCCACAATGACAAAAAACAAGTAACCTAGTGTGAGGGAGTGACATCCGTGCAGGCGCACATATCCATGTGTGTGTGCATGTATGTGGGGGGCAGAGGTCAATGCCAGGTGTCTAGCTCAATCACTCTCCATCTTAGTTTTTGAGGCAGTCTCTTACTGAACCTGGAGCTCACCTAGCTTCCTAGACCAGCTGGCCTCATCAGCCCTAGGGTTCTTCCCATCTCTGCCTCCTCTGCACAGGGGTCTCAGTCACAGAGGACCACCTCTGGATTCTTATGAGAATGCTGGCTGGGGATTGAACTTGGGTCCTCCTGCTTCCATGGAAAGCACTTTACCAATTGAGCTTTCTGCCTACCCCCAAGTGAGCCAGTCTTAAACTATGTCACCAAGAGCCCAAATTCAAAGACTAGTAATTGTTGCTTTCCTCCTTCCTTCCCCTGTAATCTCTGAGGGGAACTGGTACCCAGGACTCACCAGGTCCTTTGTTCCCACAGCTGTTGCTGGAATGTTATGTAAATGGTCCCGGTCCTCACTCTATCTACAGTGTTCTTTCTTATTATTGTGAGATGGAAGTAAGTGCTAACCTTGTACCAACTTTTGATTACAGATTTTAATATTCTTCCCTATTTTTCTTTCCCCCTTTCTCGGAAACTTTAGAAATTAATCCCTTTATACTTTAAGGACTTTGAGGACAATATAGAAATTCCTGTGCATCTTGCTAGGAGACAGGGAAAATTTCCAAGGGAATTGGCTGTCCCTCTGCCTGGTACCAATATTTACTGGCTCCTCTAGTTTCCAAAATTCAAATTAGAGCATCACGCTCCTGTAAGCATCAGCCCCTGTAAAAATCAAAGAACAAGTTTCTACCTGACACACAGACAAGGTAGCCACATTCATTACCGTCTCTTCTGCAAAATAAGGTAATCAAGTCTAATAGAGATGAAGAGGTTTCCAGATGAAAGGAAAAATAAACATCCATGCTAAAAGTAAACAGCAAATTAAGTAAATATGCAAAATCAATTTGGAAACATGGACTCACTTGGGTTTTTTGTTTTTTTTTTTTTTTTTTTTTTGCCACACTCCTAAAGATACTTGCTAGATGGTTCAAAGGGAAAAGTCAACATGGTGCTTACCACGTTGGTAACCATGGAAGGCTTACCATGGAAGGCTTACCAAACACATATGAAGATTTCAAACTCAGCAGGCTTTCCAAGAAGTGGAAGTGAACTCGCACATTTCTAAATCATCGATTTCTGTAGAAATGTCACAACATACTGAAAAGATCCCCCCCGCCTCCATAAGCATAGTCAATTTCCCAGGAAATGCCAGCATTTTGTAGTTAAGACAACAAGCTCCAGCAAAGCCCATGAACTTCAGCTCACTCTACAATAGGCTGCAGCTTCTTCAATTACACACCAGCCTTGGTTCTTGCACTTCAGGTGGAGTTTTAAGCTTGAAACAAGCAGCGAATTGGCCCTGCCCTGCTGAAAACTTGGGGGAAGAACAGCAGGAATCAAACACTTACTCTTTACTTTCAATCCACCAAGGAAAAAGGGTTAGACTTATTGCTTGAGGTAATATGGCCAGAGCTGTAAGGGGTAAAAAGACTGCAGGTTTACACTGTAGTTTTATTTTTCATGATGTTTTAACCTTCAAGCTAAATCTTCAAAGACTAGAAACCCAGCACACTAAGAATAGAACACACGTTCAGATCCAGCGTCTACACCGAAATACATCCTTTTAACCTAATTTTCTACCATTAAAGGAAAAGTGATGGTTGAGAGTTACTTTTAGGAAAAGGAGAAAGATTGATAAACTAGAAGAGGAGCCTTCTAGATAAATTGTGGAATGTAAGTAAATTATATGTAAGGACTCACTGATGTTTTCACTCTTAATATTTTTGTGTGTAATGAGAATTTTCAAAATGAAATATTTAGTAGAGTTCCTCTTATTCATGAACAGTTGAGAACCACTGAAGTGGGAGGTAGAACCAACCGTGACTGCTGTTTTTCTAGTAGAGGAAGAAATAGTTGCAGCAACTAGGAGTTAAAGAAGCCCAAGTCTCTCAGGAAGAGATGCTCACTGCTGGTCTGTGTGAGAACGGTTATCTCAGGATGCATGCTGACAGGCTGTGACTTCCTCCTCCAGTAGGCTGAGCTCTATCCTGGTATTTTCCTAATGTCACTTACAGGGAGGAAAGTGGTGGTGGTGGGGACTGTTAATTATGGCTAACCGTAGCCCGTGCTTGACGCCCAAATGATACTATAAGCAGGTGGGGGAGACAAGTGGAAGTCATAAATCCCTCCAGTGCTAGAGGTAGTGTATCAGAAGGGAGGGGCCTTCTTCCTCTGAAAGATCAGAAAAGAGTTCATAGGCTGGTGAGATAACACAGCCAATAAAGTGTTTGCCTTGAAAGCAAGGACTTTCATTCCATACCTGGCCCCATGTGGAGAATGCAGCCGCAGTACTGCACACTTAAAATTCCAACACAGGCAAAGCACAGACAAGCAGATCCCTAGGCTTCACAGCCATACAGCTTAGCACTTGCTAAGGACCAGGCCTGAGAGAGAACCTGTCTCAAAATTAAAGACTGTCGCCATTCCTCCTCCAAACTTATGATGGAAAATTAAGTCCAAATATTTTAGCCCATCATTTCAGAACTCTCATGACCAGACTCCAACCCCCATCTTTATGGACAACTTTCTTAGCATCCAACCCTGTTTCAGTGAGCCCCCTCCCTAAAATCCCTTCCATCTGGATCATTCAACAAGTCCAGCTTGTACCTGTGCTTAGCTCTCCGCACCTCCTGTTAGGAGATTGAAGTAGATGTCTAAACTGGGGGTAAGAAGTACTGTTCAAAGTCATCAGGAGACTTAGGAGGGTGTCCTTTAGCATCTGCTACAGAACCTGATGGAAAGTAGGCAAATCTGTCTACAGTTAAAAATGCTTTCCATTCTAGATTCCTATACCCAGTAAAAATCCTGCATAATTAGCTCCACAGAGGCCCTGTGGTCCTTTGCAGAAGGCTTTCTGCACTGTTTCCTCATCAGGATTTTCATGTGCACAGTTCCTTTTTTTGCACTATAGAATACTACCTTGGGTTTGCATTCCTCCCAGGGCAAATGCTAATACAAGAATTTGACTACAAGCAGATGATTTAGCAGATAGCCATGGACTTGTAAGTGAAGAGGGTTCATGGGAGCAGAGGGCTGTTTGAAGCAAGTTGTAGGTATCACTCCTATGGGCCTCTGTGCTTGCTCAACATGCCTAGGCTCAATCCCCAGCAGCAACAACAAAACAATGATAGTATGCCATAGCTCTTATAGAGAGAGGGCTTTGGGTTGTTTGGCCTGAATCCATTATGCAAGACTAAGTTCAAAATCCATCTCCTTGAACTACCTCTGGCATGTTCTACCTGTAAATGAGATGGCTTCCTAATTTGTGTGTCCCACAGACTCTAAGTACTCCTTAACACAGTGCTCACTGTAAATAGCCACTTTTATGTAAATACAACCACAAGAATTATCTTCCTTCATATTTAGAACTCCAGTGTCTGGACATTCTGTAATTTTCATATTTTAAAAAAGTGAATTCACTTGGAAAATTTGATCTCAATGGTCACTGATGTGGTCCTAAGTGGATTCCAAAGAGCTCTCAAAATCCTATAAGTGGATGGTATCAGAGCCAGGCCCAGATAAGTCCCCTTGTACATGGACGTAATCAACCCACATACTGCCTTGTAATGCATGGACCACACTTAGCATACAAGCATGTCTGGAAGAGAAGCCCAAGGTTATAGCTTTGATCCATACATGCTCTTATTGGACAGATCCTTCATGGTGACTACTTCTCCCCATGTGCCCCAGAGTGGTCACAGTCTATGTTTCTGCAAATTCTCTTCCAACTTCTAATCCATTGCTCCCCAAATCAGACCTGAAAGTCTCTCGCAGCTATGGCTCCATGCCCTGTTATCTTCAAAACCACCTTAGGTGTCAGTAATAAATCCTTCATCTGCTGAAGAGGTAAATCAAAGCTTGGACATCACTTGCCAAGAATGTCTTTTCATTATTTCTGCCAGTGTTATATAAGCACCAGTGTTCAGATGGCACCTTTCAGAGCTGCTGAAAGAGTAAGCAACAACAGAACATCTTTACAGCCTGATAACTAGGAGCAACTAACCTTCATCAGAATAAATCTCTGCAGATTTCAACACCCTTGGAACGAGTAGGAAATGAGAAAAGAGGAAAACAAGCCTGAGTGTAGTGACATATTATTTATACCCTTTATTTATGTCCTACTTTACAAAAATAGGCATCGTACACCATGAATGCAGGAAAAATCTGCATGTGAACAGTTAAGGGAACATGTCACCTGCTTAGTGATATCTTAAACACAAGCCAGAAAATGTTAAACCAAACTATAGAGATGTTTGTCACCAACTCTGTCCTGGCTCTGTCTTCCTGAGAACACATGTAAAGAACTAAATCACAAGGGAGTTTTAAATATCCGAATCTTAACGGATTTTAAGGGATAAGTTTTCCCCCTTTCAGGAAAGAGACAGCCTAATTTTCAAGTATTACAAAAATAGCTGCTTTATGTCAGAATCCCGCCCTGCAAAAGTTGACACCGATCAATGGGAAATACATTCAAAGTCCTGTGTGCATCATCTAGACGTGAAAGACACCAACATTTGTTTTGTATCTTTGAAATAATGCTATATGGTAAAACACAGTGGGAACAAAGCCCTGAAGAGGATCCAGCTTGACATACAGGTGAGAAACTGAAGCCCAAGTGGTAAGGTAAACAGGAACTTCTTCGTGTATCAAGTAGGGACATTACAACTCTGCAAATACTGAATCACTTTCCCAATGGTAAAATGAGCAAAGCCAGCTTTCCTCCTTCCTGGATAAGTAGATGCCTTTGATCAACATTAGGCTGACATCTGTGTCCAGAAGTGAGCGCTTCTCTTAATTAGACTCTGTATGCATTAAATAAATTGTAATTAAAATGGAAACAGCTGAATACCTTAAGGTTATCTCAAAATGAAGTGACTAAGTGGTGTTGATATGAGAAGCCCCCTGCTTTCAGCAGTTGTGAGGAAGCAGCTGGGACTCTGGGGGAGAGATGTGGAGCTAATCAGAAGAGCTTGAGAGCTTTGGATCGTACACTTTGGGCTTTTTGCCCATGTTATGTCTTGCCAACCCTGTTGAGGTCAAGTTCTGTGATCACATCCCAGGCTGGGACAAAAAGTTCACAGAAAACATCATAGAGCCTCCAAGTGCACTTTAAATCATCCCTTTGTGAATCACAAACAATACATGCACTAATATTTTAAGACAAATGTATAGAGAAGTTGATCCATCCCATGAGAAAATTATAGTCCAGTGGGAATTCCTCTCTCTATCTCACTTTGGAAGAAGATTCCTTTCTCCGGGATTGGAAACAAAAGCAGTTATCTATGCATCATGAAGGGTAGGCAGAGCCCACAGTGACTCACTTAACTACAAATAGTAGCCCCTGAGAAAATGATCCACTAGATAATCTCCTAAAATGATATTTGACTATTATATACTCAATGTGGTTCATGTTGAATTTAATTTCCATCTAAATTTAAAATATAGGAGACACAGAAAGCCATTATTTGATTTGGAATTGAATAAAGTCAGTCATTTGAAAGTACAGTTTAATTTTTAAAGTCACAGCATTAACTTGGGGAGGTTAGTCAAGTCTATTTCAACTTTGAAAAAACATGAGAACAGCCTGGGATGCTTAAATATAAAGTGCTATGTTATAAAAAGGAACAAAATTAACTAGTCGGATGTATTTGCTACATTAAGGCAAAATGAACACTCTGATGATTAGAGCAGTTTGAGAAAAATGGATGTAAAATCCTTTCTGTTTAAATTACAGCAGCAACTACAATTAAGAGAGCACTTTGCTATTTGTGCTAGATGCAGGAAGATGGTTTTTCTGTTCAGGGTGGTGGGAGTGGTGGTTGTGGTGGTGTGTGACATGGGCTGGTAGCTTAGAACCGGGGTGCCATGCAAGCCCACTTGGGCCAATCCCATGCTGCCAAATGGCTCTTCTGAAAGTCAGGGCCTTTGCCAAGTTCCTTGAGAAGCCCAGATGGAAGAAAGGACTGAGGACATCTGATCATACCTATATGGCCTAGAAAAAACAGGCTCCAACTTTGGTCACAAGGTGTTACCAAAGGGTTGGAAGGTTAACCAACTGATATTGAGGAAATAAAACTATGATTTGCCTTGCAAAAGGTTAAGACAAATCAGTCACGGCAGAAATAGAGACTGAACCTCAAGTCTATCCTGTGACTCCTTCAAAGCTGGTTGCATTCCTGTAGAAACACCTGTAAAACTTCACAAATATGAAGGCAAGTTTGCAAGAGCCCTGCTTTGGGGCAGAAAATATGCCTTCATGCCTTTTGCTGCCCAACATATTTAGACCCTCAATAACTTTTCAGGATGTTGCAGACTATGAGTGAATAGGTAAGAATACAGCTCAACTCCTCTTTGAGCTAGAAATAAGGCTCTTCTGCATTCTTATACAGAAGCACCCACAGGCATCTCACTACAGGGCCCACCAGTAGATGAGCGACTAGAGATAAAGGGTTGTACTTGGTCCCATAGATGGGTTCACAAAGTGTGCCCAAGTTGTCTAGCAATTTAAGTTTCTCACATAATTTCTGAAAACAGATCATCAAGGGCTTTCCTTGGAGACTGACTTTTTACACATGGATGGGACTATTTGGTTTGTATTTTTACCAAGTGTTTCAGGGGTTCAATTAATCAGGTGGTTCATTGCAACAGAGAAAATTTTGGTGTCAATAGTCCTGAAGAGAAAAATGAGAAAAAATATATATACACACACACACACACACACACACACACACACACACACACATATATATATATATATATATATATATATAGAGAGAGAGAGAGAGAGAGAGAGAGAGAGAGACTCAGAAGAGATGAAAGAGATGATAAAGTGGACAAGAACCAAGAAATGTTCCACCTCATCTTACCAAAGGTCAAGGGGTCACTCCAATTTTTTAAATAAAATTTTTTTACTTAGTTATTTTTATCTTAGCTATGGGTATTTTGCCTGCATGTGTGCAATACCCACAGAGGCCAGAAGATGACATTGTATCCCCTGGAACTGAAGTTAAAGATGGTAATTAGCCATCATGTGGCTGCTGGGAACTGAACCTAGATTCTCTACAATAGCAGCCAGTACTCTTAACCACTGAAACATCTCTCCAGCCCCCAATCTTTAGGATCTTTAGTAAGTTCTGACTGTTCTCTTACAGGCATGTGTCTCTCCAGTTCTGATCCAAAAAAATGTTTAAGTCCTTAAACATAGGTGGTTTAAATGATGAAGAGTGTATATACAGGAGTAGTTGTTTAGGTGCTGGGTCAACAGAGATGAAAGGCATGCAGGCAAAAAGTCCAGGAGTGATTCTGATATTGACAGAGGTTCTAGAAGTTTCTTGTGATGGAAATCAGAAGAAGCCCTGGGAATCCCCAGGCACCTCTGATTGCCTAGACCACTCTCAATGAGCTAACTGTGACAAAATGATGCATCCAGGGTATGTAGGGTTCATCCCAGAAGATACAAGAAATCTGTGATTCCTGATATCACATAATCAGTGCTGGATTTTACACCTAAATTTATGAATGAAGAACCTGCCGTCCCTTGTTACATATGTACATGATTCCACACACTCCCTTTCAAACTCAAAAATCTAGAACATAATTCATTTTATGATTTACAAAAAGAACTGTCTGTTAATTTTGGCAGTTACTATCACAAGGGAATTTTTCAGATGCATTTATAGTGAATGATTAAACTAAAAGCCACCATCAAATTGATATGTTAAGTTCCCAGAATAGCGAGCAATTAATTCTGAATGTACAACAAATCACTGGCCAAGCCGAAGATGGAGTATATCTTCCACACACTAAGAAATGAATTTGTGTACCATATGTGGGAGAGAAGTATCTTAATGGAACAGGTGATGAAAGCTAAGAGGTGTTCTGTCTCACTCTCTTTTTCTTTCTGTGTAGGTCAGGGGAAAAAGGGGTGATAGTTACTCTAATTCTTAAAGACTTTTGTAAGTTCTGACTATTTTCTGAGAGCAATGTGTCTCTCCATAGTTATTAACAACAACAGCTTTTGAGTCCTTCAAAGAAGGTAGTCGAATAATAAGCATAGTCTCTTTTGCAGTAAATGCAAGAGGTTGTTCAGGTGATGAGGCCAGTAGAGAGAAAAGGCAGGAAGACAACGGGTCCAGAGGTAATTGCAGAAATCTTTCACAATTAAGCTATCTGAAAGCTATGGCTGTGTCACTTAGTGTCATACCACTGAGCACACTAATGTTGGTGGCCAGGGACAGGATGGATGGTCACGTGTAGTCACTCACATGAGACTGAGACTGTGCCCACCTTTTCCTCTGTGGAGGTATCTGAGGAACATGTTCTAGTCAAAGACAAGCTTCTGCAGAAGTCTGCTTGATAGGCTTCCATTTAGGGAAAGAATGTGCTGTTGCTAGAAGCCTGTTGAAGGCTCACCTAAGGCTCACTTTTCACATGGTTATTGAATTTTTAAATAGCTCTGGTACAGTTTGATGTCTATCCAGAAGTTCTGCCCATAGCTGTTCTCTCTACCCCATTTCTAATAGGACAAACAGCCAAGAATAGCAAGTTATTTTATTTTGAATAACGGTTGGTCAAGATGACAGTTTGTGACTTGGAAGCTAGTCTTTACGAATTTATGACCTAAGGTCACATAATAGTGATTAGCAAATGTCCTGAAAGAAAAAAAGAAATTCTTTACAAGACTTAACTCACTTCCAGGAAACAATGTCTATTCTTAAAAAATCTGAGTTAATACTTATAGTTAACTATAATGAATAATCAAAGAACAATCTTCTTTCAATGGCAAGATATAATTATTGTCAATTCCAGAACTGAACAATAAAATGTACTACACTAATAAGATGCAGATATAAAGTATTTAGAGTTATACTATTCATATAAATTGTCATTTTAGAAAAGTAATGACTTTCTTTTTATGAAATAGACTTATTTAGAGCATATCAAACATTTTAAAAATTGAGAAGACCATTATGATAAATATTGATATTATACTTAATCATATTTCTTTCTTCTATTTCCCATCATTAAGGAAAGTTATCATTTTGCATGCCTGATTAATAATTTTTCCTGAACTAGAATATAATGAATACAAGATTGCATAACACATTTTTAAACCTTTGAAAATAATATATTTTCTTTGTATTCCACTTAAATGTTAATGTATCTTAAGTTCTATTTGGTCTCTATAATTACAAATTAATGCTTATTGAAGAGATCCTAGAAAAAAAACAAAAAAAGAACAAAGAAGAATATAAGAATGTCCCAAAGCCTTCAACCAGAAATAACTACTATTAATATTTTAGTTCCAGGTGATCCATAAATTTTGGATAGAAAAAAATATATTCGTGTTCTCACCAAAATTTTGTATATCCTTTAATAGCAAACCATAGTAGTGTTAGAACATGTTCTGTCTCATTTCCATAAAATGAGACATAAAAGAAAAAATAAAACAGAATTTCTAAAACTAAAATATACAACATATGAAAGAAAAATATTCATTAGCTCTGTCTATTAGTAACTTCTTGATGCTGCCATGAGATGCCATAAACAAAGAACTAAAGGAAGAGTGTATTGTAACTAAGGGTCCCTGAGGGCTAGATGTCCATCGTGACATGGAAGGCATGGGACCAGGAACAGAAAGCTGAGTGATCACATCTCAACCGCACACAGGAAACAGAGAGAACTAGAAGTGGGACAAGGCTACAAATCTGTAAAGTCTGCACCTCCTCCAGCAAGGCTCCATATTCTCAAATTCCATAATCTCCCGAAACAGCACCTCCTACTGGGAACTGTGTTCAAATAAATGATCCCATGAGGGATTTTTTTTTTTTTTATGTGTATGAGTGTACTGTCTGCATGTAGGTTGGTGCACCCATGTTGTGCAATGCTGCAGAGGTCAGAAGAGAGCATTGGATTCCCCAGGAACTGGAGTTAAAGACAGTTCTTAGCCGCCACGTGGGTGCTGGGAATCAAACCCAGGTCCTCTGCAAGAGCAGTCAGTGCTCTTAACCGCTGAGCCATCTCTCCAGCCCCGAGGGATATTTTTTTTTTCATTTAAATCATAGCAATACATATAACAGCAGAATGAACACTGAATTTAATACTAGATCCAACGCAAATCACAAAACACCCTAACCCAGTGACGCTGGTGATGGCAGTCAATACAAATCATATATTCTGAGGGGGGGAAGCAGGAGAGCGCTGAGATGGAGTCTCACTCACTGTTTAGCTTCGGCTGGAACTTGCTGCGTAAACCAGGCTAGCCTTCAAGTTTGTGATCTTCCTGCCTCTGCCTCACATATGCCAAAATTATAGGTGTGTACCCCACGCCTGTTTAGTCAGTTATCTTCATGCCATAATAAAACGATGTCCACAAACTTTTACATTTCTGTCATTGATATTTACCAATATTACTTTGAAATTATATCTCTAGACCTGTCACTAAACCTCATGTGTTAATAGTATATGCTTATAGATACCACACAGCATATAGAATACATGACATAGCTCGGCCACTATTCATTCATCTGTACCTGGTAGTGGTTTTGTATATTAGACAGGTTATCCAGAGGAACAGAATCCATAGTAGATATGTACATGATTATAGCTATATACGGATATATATGTGAGATTTACTATAAGGAAATGTCTCATTCAATTATGGAGGAGATGAATCCCACAGTCAACTGTCTGTGAGTTGGGAGCCCAGGAAAAGCAATAGTATAGTTCTGAGAAGAAAAAGTCCAGCAGTAGAAGACCTAGTCAAGGACAGAAGGTCACATCTTCCACTCAGTTGGTTAGACAGTGAATTCCTTCTCCCTTTGCTTTTTCTGTTCTATTTAAGCATTCATCACATTGGTTGATAGCCAGCCATGTTGGCAAGTGCCAGCTGGCTTGCTCAGTACATCAACTCAAATGTTGACTAATCTCTAGAAAACACCATCACAGGCATATCCAGAAACAATGTTTAATCTGGGTACCCCGTGGCCTAGTTAAACTGAAACATAACATGAACCATCACTTTTAGCCACTAAACACCCCTGGAATACAACTCAGAAAACTTTGATGAGACTCCCAGCCTGTGCCATGACAGGGTAATGGATATCGGACTTACCCTACAACAGTAAACATCCATTACGTTTACAAAATGTCTGAGCAACAATTTTCAGCCATTAGCAATACGTATCAAAATGCTGAAGTCCTTGAGATAAGGGAAGTAAACTCCAGATCCATCCTGGTTTTCTGCCTGGAAACACTTTCCAGTGTTCAGTACATGAAAACAAAGACAAAGCCAGGACTGGTTTGCTCACTGGGGAGACAAATGACACTGGTGTATAAGGTGGCTGAAGAAATGGGACTTTTTAGGCTAAGAGGAATTAAGCAATGAAGGAGTCCCAGAAATAGGAATGAAGCCATCCTGAGTCTTTGAACAAAAACCAAATACAGGGGCAGCAGAGGTGGCTCCACAGTTAAGACCACTGGCTGATCTTGCAGAGGATCCAGGTTTGATTCCCAGCATCCACATAGAAGCCATCTGTAAGTGCAGTTCCAGGGGATGTAAGGTTCTCTCCTGGCTTCCTTCGGCATTGCACAACATGGGTACACTTTCTTACATGTAGGCAAAACACTCACATATATAACATAAAAATAAATAAAATGTTAAGATGACTGGCAGAAAAGAACCACAGAGAAAGCTATGAAAAGGGACACAGTACCTACCAGGCAAAGCGGAACTGTCATGGCGATGTCCTCAACTTTATACGAGACCTCAGAATATGTACACCATAACAACACTACAACTGTGAATTTAGTCTTTCAAATCAACAGTAAAAAAAAACCTTAAAATTTAAAAAATAATTATAATCTGGCCTGCCAGGGGTGGTAGTACATGCCTCCCAGCACTTGGGAGACTGAATCAGATAGATAAGACCAAGGCCAGCCTGGGTCTTATACATAAAGATCCTGTTTCAGAAAAACAAAACACAAACAATGGCAACATCATTATTTTAAACCTACCATAATCCAAATTACAAACAGATCCAAAATTAAAAACTACTAGACTGGAGCTGTGTCACCTCCTGTGACTGGAGCCATGGTCTCCTCTTCTGAACATGGAGTTGATCCTCTTCCCTGAGCCAGATTTGGGGTCCCCTCATGTAGGCCAGAGTTGTAGTCTCCTGTGAGCTGGAACTGTATTCTCCACTGAGCCTGGAGCTGTGGTTCCCAACCTTGAGCTACGGTCCCACATTCCTCCAGTTCTGGCTGATGGGGGAGCAGACTGGAGGACGGGGTAGCAGTTTCAGTCTTCCCTGAGTGGTTTGCATCCCCCACAACCCAAGTTGTACATAGCAGCGTCTTTGCCTCCGTGTTAGACTTGTGATAGGGGCAGGGGAGGTCTCTGTCATTTGTAGTTTCTAGTCTTAGGAAGACTAATTCTCAAGAATGAATTTTCCACCTCCCTTGATGGCCAGCTATGCACACTGAAGCCCTGACATTATACCTTTCCCACTCAAGAAACCTAGAGCTTTTCCATCATTTTTCCATACTCTTCCATACCCCCAGTGTGCCTTCACCTGTGCCCTACTGAAAATGTAAGGTATCTAACTGAATTTTGAAAGATAAAATAAACAAATATGGAGTTGGGGAAGTTGGAGGTGAAGAGTAAATATATAAAAAATACATTCTATCAGGGCTGGGGAGATGGCCTAGCGGTTAAGAGCGCCGACAGCTCTTACAGAGGACCCGGGTTCAATCCCCAGCACCCACATGGCAGCCGAGAACCATCTGAAACTCCAATTCCAGGAGAACTCCAGTTCCAGGGGAGTCCAACACCCTCTTCTGACCTCCACGGCATTGCACGACACGGGTGCACAGACTTGCATGCAGACAGTACATTCATACACATATAGAAATAAATAAAATTTAAAAAAATACATTCTATCATGTATGAAATTCTCATAGAATTAATTAAAATATTACATTTTAACAGGAAAATATAAAACTACTACACATATGAAGAAGAAATATATAAAAAATGATTCACAGTCTAGAGTTAAGAAAAATCATTATTAATACTGTCAGAGAAGATACTGCTATTAAAATTAATTCATGAGGGCTGGAGAGATAGCCTAGCGGTTAAGAGCACCGACGCTCTTGCAGAGGACCCGGGTTTGATCCCCAGCACCCACATGGCGGCTAAGAACCGTCTGTAACTCCAATTCCAGGAGAACTCTAGTTCCAGGGGAATCCGAGACCCTCTTCTGACCTCCGCGGCATTGCACGACACGGGTGCACAGACCTGCATGCAGATAATACATTCATACACATACAAAAATAAATAATAAAAAAAATTTAATAAATTTCTTAAAAAAAATTAATTCATGAGTCTTAAAAGCATTTTGGAGGTATGTAACTTTTATTAAATGAGATATTATAAAATATCAGGCTCATAACAATCAGTATGCAATTTGTCATCAGTTAAAATGTGGGCAAAGTAAGTTGGTGTTATACTATACTTTTTTATTTTAGTTATTTTATTTTTTTGAGCACATTTCAAACAACATTTCATTTTTTTTCTCACTCTGTAGACCAGGCTGGCCTTGAACTCACAAAGATCCGCCTGCCTCTGCCTCCTGAGTGCTAGGATTAAAGGCGTGCACCACCACGCCCGGCCTATCAAACAACATTTCTTAATCAAATTTGGACTCATTCCCCCATCCATGCCCACCCCTCATGCCCCCCACCCCCCACCAGAGCTCATGGATTCTCTCATACACAAATCCTGTCCTGCATCTTTTTCTCAGTCTTTTATAACCTTTTCGGTGCACAGGTTTACTCTTTTTGTCAGTTCTTTGAATAGGTTTTTCTCTCTCTTTTTTGTTTCCATTTAATTTTATATTATTCTAAAATATGCATATATACACTCCACTCATAAATCAAAATTACAAAATCTGAAAATAAACTATAGGTTACTTCCAAAGCACATTTAGAGATTCACATTTTAACAGTAAAGTTTCATGCAGGTAGAAAGAAGTATAACTTTACATTTTCTCTTTTTTTGGAATATGAATATTGATATTCCTATGTGATAGAACATAACATATGATTACATAAGGATAAATTATGAATGGTTGTAGCATGTATCAATAAAAAGAGAAAATATTATTTTACAAAATATTTTTAACTGGTTAAATATAATCATTTATTTTTTTTAACCAAAAGATGTCATGTTTTCCCCAAGGAAGTGCTTGAAGGTTCCTCCTTGGCAAACCCAAACAACCATCAATCCTGTCCCTGTGCTCCACACTGGGGTCCCTGCCCCCTATGGTCACCCAAATGAGGTCCAGCTAGCGTGTGTCCTGTCTTGATCTTCCTGCACTGCCCTCCATAACAGCATGGGTAGTCAAACAACGGCAGTCTACACTCTGAAGAGGCTGAAATCCCAGTAGCCACTCAGTCTACAAGCTGGATATCTGAGTAGTCCCCATCTGGCATTGAAGTTTGAAGGATTCTCAAGTTTTATATCTGAAATACAATTTCTCAGACCTTATTGATTATTTATAAGTCTGCTCATGCTTCAAAAAGAGAGGCCTGGTCTAGCAAGACCTAACTGTGTCCTTGAGTGGAAGGAACTGGTGGTTGAAAAAACAAAAGGAGCCAGGTGCTCCCCCCACCAAAAAAAAACCCCGAGTGACCCTTGAGGACCAGATCCTCAACTGACCTTGAGAAAACAGAAACCTTGGTTAATCTGGGCTAACTGTGTGGCCTTAAGCATCCAAAAGGAAAGTATAACCAGAAAAGCACTTTTTTTGTAAATATGCTCAAGGATGTAAAGGAAAATACAAAGAAATGACAAAAAAAAAAAAATGAGAAATCCCAACAGAAGCATGTAAATTATTTTAAATAAATAGAATTTCTAGGATTGAAAAATGAAATATCTGAAGTAAAATATTCATTTTTAAGCAAGCCAGTAAGAAGCATTCCTCCATGGTCTGTGTCTCAGCTCCTGTCACCAGGTTCCTGCCCTGAGTTCCTATCTTGGGCTCCCTGAGTAATGAACTGTGACCCAGGAGATATGAGCTGAATAAACCCTTTCCTCCCCACATTGGTAGTGGTCAGTGTGTTTTGTCACAGCAATTAAAGGGAAACTAGAACAGAAATTGGTACCAGAGAGTGGGCAATTGCTGTGACAGACCTGACCTTGCTGTTTTGGGGGAGAATTGTGGAAGCATTTGAAACTTTGGGCTGGAAAAGCCCAATGGACTTCCCAATGCTTGGAATTTGTTGCTGCGAAACTTGGAGCAGTTATGCTGAAAGAGCTGTAGACGATGGAGGCCTGGCTTGTGAAGCTTTAAGGGGAAGCAGAGATCATCAGGGCTGTTCATATGACATTTTTTAATTAAGAATCTGTGGGTTCTGGTCAGCTGGGGCTGAAAAATCAGCTGTAAGTAACAAGAGACCAGCATCATTGTGGTGAAATCTTCTGGGAAGAAGTTCTTCAGGGTCAGCACACAGAAGCTGTGTTCCAGAAGGGGCCTGAGCCTCCATGTCAAGCCAGAAGCAGGATTTGGTGTAAGAGTCTCCTACATGGTTCTGGCATTGACATTTAAAGGGGTCACAGAGAGCAGCTGAAGCTTGGCACTGTGAGAGGTCAGGAAAAAACATTGGTGGAAGTGCACCTCGGTTGCAGTGAAGACCCCAGGATTGCAGGGGTCATGAAGAGAAGCTGAGTCTTTGCACCAGGAGAGGTCAGAAGAGACCATTGGTGAAGGTGCTGCCTCAGTTTCAGTGGAGACCTCAGATTTTTGAGATGCCAGTACAATGGGACGACCACCAAGAGCAGCAGCAGGTGTGGAGTGGAGTCAGCCTGGGCCTGCGAGATGAACTGTGTGTGCCATGGACACAGAGTCAGAGAAGGGGAGCTGCCAAAACCCTTTGTAGCCCAGAGGATTGTGAGTGAATCCCAGGTGTCCAGCTTTGAGCTACTTTGCTGGACTTAGGTTTTGCTTAGGTGTGCCTGATTCTTTCCCTTTGAAATAAGACAGTACTTGTTTTGGATTTTACAGGAGCCCACAGTTAAAAGACTTTCAACAAACTATGAACTTTTAAGTGCTTGGATGTTTTAAGGACTGGGGCTTTTAAGGTCATACTGCCTTATGTTGTGATTAATGTTAACATCATACCTTGGGGACAAAAACTGGAAATGCGGTGTGTTTTTACATTTAATAGTGATGTGTTTTTATAGTCCCTTTCCACAATGTTGGAGATGAAGCTGGGCTTAGAGTCTGCGCCTGCATATTCCTACGACTTCTCAGAGTCCTGTGGACAATGACTGGGGAGACAAACCATGCAGGAAACAAGTAAAAAGAAGGAAAAAAAAAAAAAAAGAAAAAAAAATAGTGATGTGTTTTATGTGTCAAGTTGATAAGGGATCAGTTGTGCTGGATAGCTTTAGTGTCAACTTGACCCACCTGGGTTGACGGAGCCTCAACTGGGGAATTGGCTCCATTGGACTGGTCTGTGGCCATGTCTGTGGAGTATTATCTTGATTGTTGAGCAATGTGGGAGGGCCCAGCCCACTATGGGTGGTGCCACCCTGAGCAGGTTGTTGTGTACAGTATAATAGGGCAGGCTGGGTATGGGCCAGAGGAGCAATCCAGTAAGCAGCATTCCTCCATGGCCTGTGCTTCAGCTCCTGCCTCCAGGTTCCTGCCCTCAGTTCCTACCTTGGGCTCCCTGAGTGATGAACTGTGACCCAGGAGATGTGAACTGAATAAACCCTTTCCTCCCCCCCCCAAAAAAAAGAGAAAAAATATTCATTTTTTAATTTAAAAAGCGGATTGGGTGCTGCAAAGGAGAAGATTGGTGAATTCGGACAAATATAAAAATGATCTGGAGGAACTGGAGCACAGAAGGAAAATAAACTAAAAAAAAAAGGAAAATAAACTATACTCACTGAAATGTAGTATAATATTGAATAACTTTATAAATATAAAATTGGACTTTGAGCATGTGGAGAGACAAAACCAAAAGCTTTCAATACAATCTAAGAATACACACAATAGGAAAAATCCACACATAGGGATATGGCACCCAAACTGCTGGAAACCAAGAATAAAGAAAATATGACCTCCCACCAAAAGATAACTGCATACAAAATAATAACAAGTGAACGACCAGAGCCTTCTCGTCAGCCGTACAAAGTAGATGATGCTAAAATATCTTCACAATAGACAAAAAATCTTAAACTAGACTTCTATTTCCAATTAAAAATCCTTCAAGAATGGAAGTAAACTAAAGACATTATCAGACAAAATGTGAAAGAATTACTTATTAGAAAACCTTTATAATAGAACCAAAAGAATTTTTTCAAGCTATAGGAAAATCATGTGATATAGAAAGTTAGATTTGTATACAAGATTAAAGAATAATGAAAATTGTGAGTAGATTATATGTGTGTATTTATAATTATATCATTCTTTAAAGAAAAATTGACGATTTAAAGAAAATTCAATAATGTATATATGAGAGTTTAGAACATTCATATAAATAAAGTATATGGGTGCTGGAGAGATGACTCAATTGTTAAGAGCACTGACTGCTCTTGCAGAAGACCCAAGTTTGGGTCCCAGCATCCACATGGCAGCTAACAACCATCTGTAACTCCAGTTCCAGGGGATCCAACATGCTCCTCTGACCTCTGTGGATGTTGCATGGCATCAGTGCACTTATATACATGCAGGCAATACATGCATACACACAGAATAAAAATAATAAATATTTTTAAAAAGAAAAAATATATGACAATTAGTAAAGAATATAATATAAAGGAGATATGTTATACTAGAGTTCTTACATAACAAGGTAAATTCATTACAAGAAGTCAAATATTAATCCAAGCAAGATTAGGATAAACTGTAGATTCATGTTGTAATCTCTAGGGTAATCACTAATAAGTTAAAGTGATTCCGGTAGGCAAAATGACAGCCCCACCACCACCACCAAAGATGTCCAGGTCCACATCCTTAAAAGCTGTGAATATGCTTCCTTCCTTGGAAAGGGTATTTTTTTACAGATGTGATTAAATTAAAGATTGTGGGACCAGGACATTACCATGGCCTGTCTGAGTAGACACAGTGTCATCAAAAGGTCTTGATAAATGGAAGAAGAGATGGGAAGATCAGACTCATGGCCACAGAAGCACAGGTTGAAGTCATGCAATGCCAGATTTGAAGATGGAAAGTGGGGTGAGCCTAGGAATATGGGCAGCATCAAGAAGCTCAGAAAAGCCTGGAGTGAGATTTCCTCTTTGAGTCCCAAAGGAAAGCCACAGCCAGCCTGCTGACATCTGTATTTTAACCCTGGAAGACTTGGATCTCAATTCTGACCTCCAGAGCCATAAATAATAAATCAATGTTGTTTTCAGCCATGGTACATGGTAACTCATTATATCAGTAAAAGGAATACAATGCTGTGATGCAGCTAAAATGGTAATAGAAAAGCTAAACTGGGATATGCAAAAGATATTAATCTAGAAGGGCAGGAAAACAAACAGGACACAAAAAACAAGTAGGAAAAACAGATATCAGTGTACTCAAAAGGACTGTAACTACATAAATTACATCTTGTGGCTGCAACACATTGAACTCGAAATCTACTTTTTAGGTCTAAGAATTCCACAAATAATTAAAATTAGTCCAACATACTTTTAAACTGCTGATGAGTCAAAGAAGAAATCACAAGGAAAACTACAAAAAAAGCAGTGCCTACAAGGTAAGCTTCAGTTCTTAGCATTCATATTTTAATTGATTTTTGTAATTTTTATGTATATAATTTGATGGTATTTAGATTCCCCGCCCTATCCCCACTTCCCTTTATTACCCCAGCCCAATTTAATGTACTCTAGTACATATATATATATATATATATATATTATATACACATATATATACTATATATATAGTATATATACATATATATACTATATATATACTATATATATATATAGTATATATACACATATATATATACTAGAGAGAGAGAGAGAGAGAGAGAGAGAGAGGAGAGAGAGCCTAATTGGTGTCTCCAAATGTTCTTCAGTGTGGGCCCATCCACTGGAGCCTAGTTAACCTACCAAGAGTCTCATGCTTGAAAGAAACTCTCTTTACTGGCAATAGTGGCACAAGTATTATGGGAGCAACCAACTACTCCTTAGTTGGATTCAAAGTCCGCTTCCTAGCATGGACCCCATACCTGACACTGATATCAGACTTAGGAACCTATGGTTAAACAGGGCACAGGACATAGGGAAGAACCTAATACTCGTTTTCTACTAAATAGTTATAGTAGACTGACTCTTAATGACTTATTCTTACACCCATAAATTAATACATTTTTCAACTCTCACCAGAGAAGTTTCCTTATTCAATAGATAGTTATTAACACATAAACACTTATATTTTAAAAGAATAAAGGTTTAGGGGCTGGAGGGATGGCTCAGCGATTAAGAACACTGACTGCTCTTCCAGAGGACCTGGGTTCAATTTCCAGCACCCACATAATAGCTAAGAATTGTTCTTAACTCCAGTTCCAGGAAAATCTAACACCCTCTTCTGAACTCTGCGGCATTGCATGACATGAGTGCACTCACATACATGCAGGCAATATACTCATATACATATATATATGTATATATATATATGTATATATATATATATAATAAAATATTTTAAAAGAATTAAAGTTTAAATTAAATGCTATCAGGACTGGAGAGATGGTTCAGTAATTAAGAGCACCGGAACACTGGCTGCTCTTACAGAGGATCTGGATTCAGGTCCTAACACCTGTATGGTGGCTAACAATAATCTGTTACTCCAGTTCCAGGGAATCTGATGCCATCTGCTACCATCCATGGGCATTGCAGGCATGGGTGCACTTAAATACATGCAGGCAAAACACTCAGACATATAAGATAAAAACAAGTAAATCTTTTAAACTAGTTTAAAATAAATGGTGTAGATTTTTCATTTTAAGAAAACAAAAGTTAATGTCCATGTTAAACTCAAAGTAAATAAAAAGAACAAATCATGATGATCAAGCCAGAAACAAAATGATAAACAATAGAGAAACTTAAGAATAATAAATGATTGGGGCTGGAGAGATGGCCTAGCGGTTAAGAGCGCCGACCGCTCTTACAGAGGACCCGGGTTCGATCCCCAGCACCCACATGGCGGCCGAGAACCGTCTGAGACTCCAATTCCAGGAGAACTCCAGTTCCAGGGGAATCTGAGACCCTCTTCTGACCTCCGCGGCATTTCACGACACGGGTGCACAGACCTGCATGCAGACAGTACATTCATACACATACAGAAATAAATAAAAAATTAATAAAAAAAATTTTTTAAAGAATAATAAATGATTTTTTTCTTTAAAAATAGTAAAACTGACCCACCCTTAACAAGACTGAAAGCAAAGAAGAAAGAAAATGAAATAAACACATAACACAGTTTGCTGTGTAAGATGCTTGATGCCAAGGCCAACGACTGGAGCTCAGTCCCCAGGAATCACATGGTGGAAGGAGAAGACCAAATCCCAGGCCGTCTGCTGACCTCCACAGCAAGTCTGCCAAGCCTCCATCCACCAAACCCCAGGCTGTCTGCTGACCTCCACAGCAAGTTTGCCATGCCTCCATCCACCAAACCCCCAGGCCATCTGCTGACCTCCACAGCAAGTTTGCCACTCCTCCATCCACCAACCCCAGGCCGTCTGCTGACCTCCAAGGCAAGTCTGCCACACCTCCATGCACCAAACCCCCAGGCTGTCTGCTGACCTCCACAGCAAGTCGGCCACACCTCCATCCACCAAACCCCCAGGCCGTCTGCTGACGTCCACAGCAAGTCTGCTACGCCTCCATGCACCAAACCCACAGGCCATCTGCTGACCTCCACAGCAAGTCTGCCACGCCTCCATCCACCAAACCCCAGGCTGTCTGCTGACCTCCACAGCAAGTCTGCCATGCCTCCATCCACCAAACCCCAACATATGTAGTTCAATTTTTGGGGGGTCTTTTTTCTTTTCGAGACAGGGTCTCCCTGTAGCCCCAGCTGTCCTGGAACTCACTTTGTAGACCAGGCTGGCCTTGAACTCACAAAGATCCACCTGCCTCTGCCTCTCAAGTGCTAGGATTAAAGGCGTGCGCCAACACACCTAGCTTCACTTTTTTTTTTTTTTAACTAACACTTGTGTTCTGCTATCCCTGCTAACCAGGGAGCTATTGGCGGTTAGCAGCTTTTGAGGGAAGGCAAGTCCATGTTTTCTTTTAAGGGCATGACCACTGATAGGTGGACCACACTCCTATGGATGTTCCCAGACTCATGAGCAGGTGGACAGCACAAACTGGATTCAGTGGATATCTTGTATAGGTTTGGGTAAGGAGATGGGTGGAGGCTCTGGGAAGGAGTTAGGGGAAATGTAGGGGGTAAATATGATGAAAATACATTGTATGAAATTTTAAGAGAATTAATAAAATATATTAAAAATAAGTTAAAATAAAAAATAATTTTTAAACACAGAACTAAAAACTGGCAGTTTTTATTAAAGGTAATGTACTCCGCTGGGCATGGTGGTACACGCCTTTAATCCTAGCACTTGGGAGGCAGAGGCAGGTGGATCTTTGTGAGTTCAAGGCCAGCCTGGTCTACAGAGTGAGTTTCAGGACAGCTGGGACTACAGGGAGACCCTGTCTTGAAAAAACAGAAAAAAACAACAACAACAACAACAAAAGGTAATGTACCCCATGATGATCCCGCAATTGTATTTCTAGATATTTATCAATATGAAATTAAGCAATATTTCCACCAAAAAAAAATGTGCAATGGGAATGGAAACTTCATTTATAATAGCCAACTACTCGAAATAATAAAGTAAATCAGAAAGAGAATGAATAAGCAGTTTCCTTATCACAGAACACTACCTGCCAGTAAAGATGAGCAGGTATGCACAATAAACTGAATAGAGCTCAAAGCAGTGACGTAATGGAAGCCAGAAACCAAACCATGGAAATCACACAGCTCTATCTGTAAAATGTTCAAAGATGGACAAAAGTTATCTCTTCTGGTGGACCATCTAGAAAATGATGACGGGAATGGAAATATGAATTAAACCAAACTCACTGAACTGTCCTTTAAGACTGCTTTTTCACTGGATATAAACTATACCACAAGTTTTAGAAATCTAAATAGCATGAAAGCAAATCAGAGATCTGGAAGGAAAAAAAGGCATTAAGGATTCTGTTCTTCCTTAAGAAAGTCTATTGTCATCTTATAAAGCAAGCTGTGAAAACAATTATTCCATTCACAATAGTAAGTCTCTGCAGACTCAAAATTTTACCACTTGCAACAATGAAAAAGAAATAAAAATCGACTGCACATTCAGCCTGAATGAGTGCTCCTTGGTAAAGACCACCCACGATTTAGTATTCATATTCAAGTCACAACAGTCTTCATATTGCTTTGTCATTAAAACACACACACATGGGCTGGAGAGATGGCCTAGCAGTTAAGAGCGCCGACTTCTCTTGCAGAGGACCCGGGTTCGATCCCCAGCACCCACATGGCTGCTGAAAACCGTCTTTGACTCCAGTTCCAGGAGAATCCAATGCCCTCTGACCTCCGCGGCATTGCACGACACAGGTGCACAGACCTACATGCAGACAATACATTCATACACATAATAAAAAAATAAATTTTTTTTAAATTAATTTTTATTGGTGCTTTGTGCATTTCATACATTTTTTCCAATTCAGTTCAGGCTTATTTCCCTTTCCCTCCCCCCCCCCCCCCCCCCATCCCAGATCATGCATTCTGCCATAACTGTCCTGTATCTTTCTCTCAGTTTTTTTTTCATTTTTAGCTATAAGTGATAATCCATGAGTACAAGCATCCTTCATGCAAAACCTATCTGCAGGCTGTTGTGCCCAAACACCTACAGCCCCACCATCCAGTGGGGGGTGACAGGTTGTTTGTTCAATCAAGTTGATCAAATGAGTGTCCAGACTACATTGCTGTAGTTTCACCATTCACCCCAATCGCAGCCCTTACATTCTACCACGCCCCCTCTTCCGCAGGTTGTTCCCTAGGCTTAGAAAAGGGGCACAGGTGGATGAGAGGTAAAACAGTCCACTCTCTCTGGAGCTGTTGACTTGGACTCTGGTCAATTCTGGCTGTTTCCTTTCATGGGCTGACAGTTTGTCCAGGAATAACCTTTCGATCCTAAAAGTGGAACAACCAGGAAATATGGGACACTATGAAAAAAATAAAATTTTAAAACACACATACACACACAAAAAAAATTGACTGTGATATACCTGTGTTTATGCATATTATCTGATTTAATACTATGGGTTAAATGTATGTATGTATTTAAATCAAAAGTTTGTCTCAGCATTTTTGATAAGTACATTCATTACTTTTAATCCATTTGTATGGCTGAGTAAAATACAAAGAACAAAAATGTATTGCTCACAGCACAGGATATCCAAGATTAAAGTGCTGGCAGATTCCACTGACGCCTGCACCCTCCAGAGATGGGGGATCCTGTGTCTGTACCTGGCTAAAGGCAAGACACCAACATTATGTGAAGCCTGTTTTCTGAGGGCCTTAACATTGATTATGGAAGAGCTCTCATGGCCTAATCATCTCTTAAAGGCCCCACTTCTGAACACCATTATATCAACAATACCTGAATTTGAAGGGGCTGCAATCAAACAGCAATAACATTTAAATATAACTAGCTACCTTTGTTGTCCTCCTTTCTAATGCATTGGAAAATATTACTGTAAGAAGGAATATGGACTTCTTATGATCTAATGGATAAAGGAAGTTAAAAATTCACAAAAATAATGTTAAACATTTATTTGGAATTCATACATGTAATCGGTCATTTTGTACTATTCTATAATATAATATGCTTTATATTATATGTATATGTATTATAATATGCTTATAGAATAATATAAAACAACACAATTCTATGTCATTAAACAGTGTTCTGTAAAAAATTTTTTCCTTCATTTTTAAAATTTATTTTTGTATATATATTTTCTGTACAAGATTATGTTACAAATCAAATCTAGACCCGTGTCCCCCTCCCTACCCCCCCAACCCACCAAAGCTCATGCATTCTGCCAAACATGTTTTTTCATTTTTTTCTCAGTCTTTCTCAAAATTATCGATGCAGAAGTTGACTGTTTTAAGCAGAAGTTCTTTTCTGTTGTTGTTGTTGTTGTTGTTGTTGTTGTTGTTGCTGTTGTTCTTTCTAATATGCATCACTCCCAACTACTGGGACAAAAGCTCAAGGAGCCCTGCACAAGAAATATTTACAACTAGGTAATTGGCGCTAGCATCCACAGATGAGGGCTATTGGGATATTATGTTAAGTGAAGTAACACAGTCCCAGAAAAACAAACAACAAATGGTATCCCTCATCTGTTCTGTAAAATTATTATTTTAAGTGCATCAGATATTCCATAACTTTACCAGTATTTTGTATATTCATCCCTGGGTATCCCCAGGGTATTGGTTCACATATACAAAAATATACAGATGCTCCAGTCTTTTATATAGAATGGTATCATACTTGCACATAACCAATGATGTCCTCCTCCATACTTTAAATCATCTATAATATCTAATGCAATATAAGTTCTATGTTAATAGTATTATACTGCACTATGTGGAGAATGGCCAATTCACTTTTTTCCTGAAGAGTTTTGATCCACAGTTGGTTTAATCTATGGATAATGAACCCACATATACAGGTGGCCAACTGTATTTGTCTATCTAATTTGGTTGTATTTAATCATATAAGTATTTTTTTGGTTTTTTTGAGACAGGGTCTCCCTGTAGCCCCAGCTGTCCTGGAACTCACTCTGTAGACCAGGCTGGCCTTGAACTCACAAAGATCCACCTGCCTCTGCCTCCCAAGTGCTAGGATTAAAGGCGTGCACCACCACGCCCAGCCATATAAGTATTTTAAAGAACATGCTTGTCAATTAAATCCAGCATAACATCCTCTCCCTTTACATGATCGAGCCCATCTTTTCTTTGGTTGATGAGAAGTTTGGTCCTTACTATAACAATGGCACCCAGGCTGTGAAAGTCCTCACAGGCTACCAACATTATCTGGCTTTAACATTATATGCATGAGAAATGCTACCAGGATGAGTTGTGAGGAGGGCACAGCAGAATCACTCTGGTGCTGGGAGCGAGAGTGAAAAACGAATGGAGTTGAGAAGCATTGCGATGATCTCTACAGTGCAAACTTCTGTGAAATAAAGATCATGCTTTGCCCATCTTAACATCACCCAGTGAACTCAAAGCAAAATGAATCAAATATCTTAGATGGATGTGGGGTCACTCATCAGTCATTAGAGAGAGACATGATCCGATAATATTTTTAACAATATATATGTCTAAGTAACTCACACTAGCTCTTTCTACTTTCACCACAGTAGTTAACCTTTCTCAAACTCTGTGGCCTTAGTTTTGAAATCTAGGATTATGTACCACATTTACAGAGATGCAGTAGGATTAATAAACTGTCAACGTCAGCACAGTGTTGATAAGAGAATGCTGTTCTTATCTAACTAAATTTCCTGGATATCTGTTTCCTAGTCTATAGAAATACAGAGCTTAAGGAAGCTCTCTAAAGTCCCTTTCAGGTCACTTTGTATGTTTTCAAGGCCTTGAATCTATAGGTATTCATTCCATTCATCTATCAACAAACATTGAATTCCGAGCTAAAGACTGAACACACAATGTGAATAAAACTTGTTTTCTCATTTTTAAGAAAATTATGCTCCAATGGAAAGAGTAGTAGAATACTAATTTGTGGACTAGTGTAAGTCAAGGGGAGAAAGTGTATTAAAAACAGGAGATATGTGCCCATCAACAGCCCCATTTTATGGTTGAGCAGCAAACAAGCCCATGACATGACTGGACAGTGTGAAGATAAGACTGGGGTCCAATTCTTCTAACTTCTGGCTCTAATGAGCCCTAAGAACTAATTAGACTCAATGAGTCATGCACGCCCTTGACATCCACCACAGTATGACACACCTGGATGCACCTGCAGAGGTAATCAGATTTGTAGAAGCCAATTATTGACCAGAAAGCTTTGCACCATTGCATAGGAATGGATGCACCAGCAACAGCACTGTCTGACAAAATACATTCACCCTAAAAGCATAGCAAGAAAGTCATTATGGAAAAGATTAATGTTGATTTTCTTAGCTTTACTTGGGTTTCAAATCAGAAGCTTAACTCTTCATTAACACAGCTGATTAAGCTGATTAGACCATTATAACTAGTAACCGGTCACATTGCTTAATTAGACTAATTCACTGTCGTTATTCAGGCACACATCTTTAGGAGATGTTATTCCATCCACACGGCGCAAAAGAAAATGGAGAGTTCCTGTTCATATATCTTAAGTCCCTCATCAGAAATTCTCTGTCAAGATGATTTTGGAAACTGAGAAATTGGGGGATTTCAGTGTGATAACTTGGTACACATACCTTTCAGTAAGGTGTATCACATGCCTGGTATTCCACAATAAAGTAGGAAGACACAGCATTTATTCCATTAATCAGGACAAGGGACAGCTTTAAAGAGTCTCACACACACTCAAGCCAGGTTTTGCTGGAAAAAATCAGATCAGCTCAGAAGTATTATGAAAAATTGAAAACTGAATTTTCAGAGCCTTTAGGACTTTCAAACTGTAGGTGAGGGATGAAGGGTTATAGACTGCAACAATTTATGTAGACAGCAGTGGGATGATTCTTTGGTGGGGATGGTCTTTTTTGAGATAGAGTCTTCCTGTAGTCCTAGCTAGCCTAGAACTCACTATGTAGACCAGGCTGGCCTTGAATTCACAGAGATCCACCTGCCTCTGCCTCTCAAGTGCTGACTTTAAGGACTTGCACCACCACACCTAGAAATGTACTGATTCTTAACTAGGACTAGTTTAAATCCAGGTCGTCCCACTGACCAACCATGAGAGTTATGGTAACTCCTTACTGGGTGAGGCTTGGCGGCCATGATGCTGGGCCCTCTTCTATACCCACAGCAGATAAAGCTCACCAGCTATGACCTTTCCTGGAGCAAAGGTTGTCATGGGCCAAACCCAACTATAAATGAACTTTAACTGGAATAGAGCCTTACTTACCCTTTGGGTTACTGATATCATGAGGACAGTAGCCAGCTGTAGCAGGAAAAACTACATGGCCCACAATGGCCAAACCAGATTCCACATGGGTCTTTACAGCAACAACAAAAAAGTATGCTGACTACTGATGTAGAGGTAGCATCAAAATTCTGATCTCAGAGCCAGTCAGTTGCTACCATCAGATTAGAGGTGCTAGTTGTGTCTCAGCTTTCCACCACTGTAGAAAAAAAAAAAACAGTAAAATCACCTTAAGGAAGGAGACATTGATTTAGGCCAACGGCTGTCCATGGTCACTTGACTCCATTCTCTTTGGGGCATCATGGTAGGGAGTGTACAGCACAGCTACCCTGCTCACTGTAGAGCAGCTGGGAAGCAAAAAGAAGGGGAAGGAATCAAGGTCCCAATATACCCTCAGCAGCACACCCTAATGGCCTAACTTCTTCCCACTGGACTCCACAACTAGGGGATTCCAGATTCCCCTGGTAGCACCACGGGCCAGCAGCCAAGCTGTCCACACATAACCCTTTGGGAAACATCCCAGATCCAACCTACAGCTTTAGCCAAGATGGCCAAACTACAGAGATAATTGATATAAAAATCTATCTCCATCCATCCCTAAAATTGTAGGTCAAAATTATTCATAGTAGCCTCAATTAGTATACAGCCTACAATTATCCTACATAAAAGGAATGTAATTGTTCCAACTAGTTTAAGATTAATGGATAATAACACTCATTGAAAATAAGAACAACTGGGGCTGGAGAGATGGCCTACCGGTTAAGAGCGCCAACTGCTCTTGCAGAGGACCCGGGTTCGATCCCCAGCACCCACATGGCGGCCGAGAGCCGTCTGAAACTCCAGTTCCAGGAGAACTCCAGTTCCAGGGGAATCCGAGACCCTCTTCTGACCTCCGCGGCATTGCACGACACGGGTGCACAAACCTGCATGCAGACAGTACATTGATATACATACCGAAATAAATAAAATAAAAAAAAAAAAAAAAAAAAAAAAAAAAAAAAAAAAAAAAATAAAAAAAAAAAAAAAAAAAAAAAAAAAAATTAATTTTTTTTTTTTTTTTAATTAATTCTTATTTATTTCTGTATGTGTACAAATGTACTGTCTGCATGCAAGTCTGTGCACCCGTGTCGTGCAGTGGCGCGGAGGTCAGAAGTGGGTGTCGGAGTCCCCTGGAGCTGGAGTTCTCCTGGAATTGGAGTTTCAGACGGTTCTCAGCCGCCATGTGGGTGCTGGGGATTGAACCCGGGTCCTCTGCAAGAGCGGTCGGCGCTCTTAACCGCTAGGCCATCTCTCCAGCCCAACAATGCACTTCTATAGCCTGTCTCCATGGTCATGATCAAAATTCTTCCAATTTTATAAAACAAAGAAAAATATAGGATGAGAAAAGTCGGTATTTTGATCAAAATCAACTCATACAAGTTCTGTCCATTTCATTTTGCATTTAAAAAAAAAAACTAAGAAAAAAGATGCCTCTGATTTCTCTCTCACAGTTCGTCTTAGTGGGGTACCTTGTTACCCTGAGGTAGGTTCCAAGCTGAGCAGTACAGGAAATATACCCAGCATTAGATTCACCTCAAAGAGGGGCATGAATTGTCTTGACAAAATATAGTTCAACATCAGTAGTTAATAGCTGGCCTATTCAAGTGTGTGTCAACATGAAAGGGCTTTTTATCTTGTCTCTGTTTTTATTCAATGTAACACCACAGTGGGACCCTGTAGGGTTAATTACAACCTAATGAATGAATGGATGTTCTTCACATAACCTAGAGCTATTTCCAAGCATAATTCACTCTCCAAGGCCACTCAACTGACTGGCCATTCACCAAGCAGTACAAATGCCAATCCTTGGAGAAATTCAATGCCTTTGCTTAATGACCATGAACACAACATTCCAGTCTGTGTCCAGAGCTCTGTGTGAGGCTCTGTGGCTAACTCATGGAAGCAAGATCATTTCTTAATACTTTTTATCTTAAATTTTAATTAAAAAAGCAAAGCATTAACTCATTAAAAATACTATAAAGAAGTAAGTCATTCTAGAGAGTGCGATTGATCATTTGCCAAACTTTAGTCGAGTTTACAAATACTCCAATGAAAAAACATCATAGAAAGAACTTCAAAGGTGTCTGGAAAACTTCTCATCTGATATCATTAATGCCTGATTCAAATGGTGGGGTTTCTATTTCTTTTGTCAACTATCCCCAGTACTCGATGCAACAATTAAGAGTAAGGCACTTAACCTAATTTTATAACTTGAATTTTAGGAATATTTATGGGAGAACTTTTAGTATATTTATTACCTATTCCTACAGAAAATCTTGGGATCTCCAATTATTATAGAATGTCATATCCTGAATGTAGGAGACACTATCCCTTTGTTTACAAAGGTGGGCATGAAGAATGGGAGAACTGAAGTGTTTTCCATATGAGTTGCACTGTTGATGGCAAACTAGCCTGGATTAGCTACAGTAACTCTGAGCTGGAAAAGCAGAAGTGTGGGTGACCATGAGTTGGAGCATATAAAACTACAAAGATTCCCTGGTAAGGAAAGATCCTAAGTGCATCCAGAAGGTCCACAGAAATTAGATGGGTAACTGAAGAAAACAGTCCATCCACATCTAGACAACAGCTAAAATAACTGCTGACGTTCTGCACTGTAAGACATCTAACACTGCTCTGAAGATAGACCATCTACCACTTATTCCATGGAAAGAGGACAGAATAATGCTAGGCAGGCTTGAAAGCAGATCCTGGAACTGTGACTTCCTTTGTTAAAGACTGAACTAAAGATTGGAGAGGGGAAAAAGCCTTTTCCGAAAGATCATTGGTGTTCATGATGGCCAGTCATCCCAGATTTCCCAGCATTCTCTCTGAAACTTTCACATCCCAAGAAACTCATCTATCCCAAGCAAAACAGGATGACTAACCCCCTTATACGGGATGCTATAGTGCCACCCCCATGAAGATATCGATTGGATTTGGAGCCAGAGAGATGGTCTTTAACTATACAGTCAACTTTATATCTTTGTGATGAAATAACCTGAAATAAGCAACTTAAAGGATGATGGACTTACCTTTGACTTACCTTGTCAGAGGTTTGGCCTATGGTTGCTTGGCTATATTGCTTTGGGTTTGCAGTGACTTCGGTACCTTGTGTGGGAGCACACGGCACACAAGCTTGCTCACTTTGTGGTAGCCAGTAAGTAAACAGAGAAGCAAGGCAGAACCAGCGTCCCAACATCTTCTTCCAGTGCACTCTTCCCAATTACCTAACTTCTTCTAGACCCCCACACCTTAAAGATTTCACCGCCTTGCAATCCTGCCAAAGGCTAGTGCGCATGTCTTTCTTTCATACATGGACCGTTGGAGAAGTCTTCCTAAACCATACCAATAACTCGCCCCTCTGTTGCTTGGGATACCCACAAAAATCACCCCTACTCTATCTGTTGAAAACTGATCACACCTCCCAAAAAGTTGTACAACTAAAACGTCTCACAGAGCAGGTCCACGCCTGGGGACTGTCCAGACCAGTTGGCCAATTCACATAAGAAAAACAGTCTCTTTTGAAATACTCTTTGCATGACTAGTCTGGGAATTTAACATGGAAGAAGATATCTTTGTTTCTCTTTCTCCTATTTCTTGCTTAAATGGTACCTTTGTCAAAACGTCTGTGATTATACAGTGACAAGCATAATGTAAGTCCTCATAGGCACTTTTCCTTAATGTTGCTCAGTATCTTAGAAACTTTATTTTTAGCAAAGTGCACTTAATAAGAGGTTTCTGAAATGAAAGTATCAAATGCACAAATGAGAACAATTCAGTTCTGTGCTCTGCAAGGCTGGCCTCCTTCCACAGCACCACCTTTCTGGGGCCAGCCCCATCTCTATCAGAACATGCTGAAGAAATACAAGCCAGTATAGATACTGGCCTAAACCCAGAACACCTCAGAGAAAACCTACCCTGAAAACACGGCCCTGTGCCACAGCTCATACGCAGGGGAAGATGGTATTTGGCTCTTCTGCAGGTTACAGTTGCCCCATGTGACTGCTCTCAGTAAAAATGAGGACTCGCCTCCCCGGATTTCTGTCTGTAGGGTCAGAACGTTGTCATTTGATCTCCTTCAAGTTGATCCTGTGCAAAGCAGGGCCACTGAGCTGGAATGATCTCTAACTTCTTTGTAGCCATCAAACCAATGAATGGTATCATTTACACCTTTCCCTTGACTCCTAAGGTTAAGACATAGTTTAAATATTTCAGGTAACAAATACTGAAGTGCCTCCTCTCTACTCTATAGTATAGGGAGGAAGGCCTGGGCTCAGTGCTGTTTGCATTGGTAAATAAACCTGATCCCTGCCCACGGATTCACAGATTCCTAGAAAGACAAGAAGCAAAAGAGCAAAGGACATGTAAGTGTGAATCACAGAAGTATGAATTAAAAGGGTCATAACCGGGGCTGGAGAGATGGCTTAGCAGTTGAGAGCGCCGACCGCTCTTGCAGAGGACCCGGGTTCGATCCTCAGCACCCACATGGCGGCTGAGAACCGTCTGTAACTCCAATTCCAGGAGAACTCCAGTTCCAGGGGATTCCGAGACCCTCTTCTGACCTCCGCGGCATTGCACGACACGGGTGCACAGACCTACACGCAAAACAGTACATTCATACACATAAATAAATAAAATTAAATTTTAAAAAAAAAGGCTCATAACCAACACAGAGAAAGAGAATGTGAGAGATGAGGAAGACTCCACCAGGTAGACAGGTTTCCATTGTAACAAACCCCTGAGATAATCAGTTTATAAAGAAAAGAGGTTCATGTTAGACAACAGTTTTAGAGGTTTCCAGCAATCCATAATCAGTTGTTCCCTTTGCTGTTGAGCCTTTTCGTGGGTCAGCACATCATGGCAAGGTTGTATGGCTGAGCAAAACCGCTCTCCTCCTGGGAAGGAGAAAGAAGAACTTTGCCCCCCCCCCCCCCCACCATGATCTCCTCTGAAGTCAGGCCTTCAGTGACCTAAAGGTGTCTTGCTGGGCCCTATCCTCTAAAGATTCCTGCACCTTCTAAAGGAGACCAAACTTTTGCCACATAGACCTTTTGTGGCCATCTAAGATCCAGATGATAGTGCCCCAGCTGGTGAGTTCCACCTCTTCACTAAGATTGAAGTCAGTGGCTGAGGAGCTGGAGAGACGGCTCGGTTGTTAGGAGTTCTGGCTGCTCCACCCTGGAAAGCACTGTGGAGAGCCCTTGGAAGACTTGGAATGGACTTGCCACCCGACCCAGCCATACCGCTCCTGGGCATGTACCCGCATGACTCACCCCACTGCAGAGATACATGCACGGCCATGTTTATTTCAGCTCTTTTCACAACAGCAAGGAGCTGGAACCAACCCAAATGTCCCTCAACTGACGAGTGGTTAGAGAAAATGTGGTACATCTACACAGTGGAGTTCTATGCAGCAGTAAAGAAAGACGACATCATGAGCTTTGCAGAAAAATGGCTGGAGCTAGATGACATCATGCTGAGTGAAGTAACACAGTCCCAGAAAAACAAACGATGAATGGTATCCCTCATCTGTGGATGCTAGTGCCAATTACCTAGTTGTAAGTATTTCTTGTGCAGGGCCCCTTGAGCTTTTGTCTAAGAAGTTGGGAGTGATGCATATTGGAAACAACAACAACAACAATAGAAAGGACTGCATCAAAGAACTGACTGAAACAGTGAAATTCTGCTCAAAACAGACAATTTCCACATGGAGAATATCAAGAAAGACTGAGAAAGAGATGAAAAGCATATTTGGCAGAATATATGAGCTCTGGTGGGGTGGGGGGATAGGGTGGGGGACACGGGTCTAGATTTGATAATCTTGCACAAAATATATTCTGGCTGCTCTTGAGGACCCAAGTTCCCAGCACCCACGTGGCAACTAACAACCATACCTAACTCCAGTTCCAGAGGATCTGATGCCCTCTTCTGGCCTCTGTGGGCACTGCACATCACAGGTGCACTTACAGGCAAGCAAAATATTCATATACATAAAATAAAAATTATTCAAATAATTTTAGGGTTTCTTTCCATGGCCTGTGGGCTGTTTAGCCTCAGACTCCCAGGCCTGATATCAGTGTCAGGTATGGGCCATCCTATGATGCAGACCTTAGATCCAGTTAGAAAGCAGCTGGCTGTTCCTATAACACCCTTCCCACCATTGCACACGTAGGCATGTCTTCTAGGCTGTCGCTGTTGTAACTCATAGGATTCACGTGCAGGAAAAGTTCATGCTCAGTTCTCTCTTCGAGCAGCTTTCACAGCACCTTCCAGCACTATGAAAGCTAGAAAGGAAAGACAAAGCTCTGAGGCCAGCCCCAGCTTCATTTCTCCTCCTTTGTTCTACAGCTCACGTTTGTACTGTCTTCACCAGGAGACTCTTCCCATGAGGTTCTGGTAGGTAACCAAGAGCAGGGGCCATGGCCAGTGTTGTTAAATAGATGTAGTGTTAACTGAATCCTAATGACCTACTGTTATACCCATACTCAACTCTCAACAGTGAAGCTTCCTTATACAGTAGATGGTGGTTAATGCAAAGAACCACAACTGGCCAACATGCAGAGAATAAGAGGCTACGACATGCTTATCCTTGACTAGGACACCTATATCAAACTTCTGCCTCCCAAGGCTCAGGGATCATTGTGGGAAACTGGACAGAAAGACTGAAAAAGCCAGAGTAGGCAGATGACCAAACGGAAGCAGAGTTTTACAGACAGTTGGTCAGTTACTCATATGAACTCACAGCATGCTGACAACATGGACAAGCCTCACAAAAGCGCAAGCCAGACAAAATCCCAGCATAGACAGGGGGAGTGGGTAAGAAACCTCAACCCTATCTAAGGAACTATTGGCAACTGATGACTGTCAGAAAGGGGAAATTCAGTCTCGTTTAAGGGTGAAAGTCTCAATAGGTTGCCCAGGCTGTAGAGGATGAACTCACACCAAAGGGGATTTGGGGACATAAACCCAATTCTATACAATACACACACACACACACACACACACACACACACAGAGGGAGAGAGATAAAAAGATAGATAATAGAAATTTGGTGGGGAGGCTAAAACGGGATCTAAATATTAAAAATACATTGCATGAAATTCACAAAAATATAAATAAATATTTTAAAAGGAAAAAATAATTTTTTAAAGCTACTAGCTGAGGTTACATGAGAGAAGGGGATGAGAGAAGCCTTGGGAAGAGAGAATAAGTCTAAAATAGCTATCTCAGTGTGCAAAAGAGAGCTTACAGAGAAGCCTGGTGAGCTGGCCAGGAAGCTCTAACAGGCAGTCCGGAAGCGAACATTTCAAAGGAGCCCACTGCCCATTCCACTCTGCTATGGTTTCCTTCAGGGCTCAGGCAGTTCAGTTGCAAGCAGAACCAGGTGAACTGCTGACTTCATAGAGTTTCTCAGTACTGAGTAGATGGTAGAGCCACCTGGGCTGCCTAAGATCCTTCCCCAGGCACACTGGCCAGTAGATCTGCAGTAGAGACTGGTTGTGAGTAGTGAGGGTACAGTAACATCAATGTCATTTAGGCTCCAAGTCTGAAGAAGATGATATAGTCAAAAAGAACCATATGTCTGCAGGACAATAATATTGACTGAGCAAGGAGCCTAAGAAACAAAATAATAATAATAATAATAATAATAATAATAATAATAATAATGCCTGCAGGCTGGCGAGATAGTAAATGGAGAGAAATGAGGAGTCACAGTGTCACCAGTAAATGATTATAGTGGACATTCCATAAATGATAAAGCTGGAAGAATAAATGTACTTGGTAAAGGTATGAGTGTTACCATTTATAATAGTTGTGGGATTTTTCCAAAAGTTGTTCTGATGCAGAAAGCCAAGATATGTTCATGGGAGTAGATAGCTGACCAGCACAATTCTCAGTAAGAATTGCTGAAAATAAGCAGGTCTAGGAAGTGAGAGACCAGGACATGGCGTAGACCATCCACCTGGATGTAACATTGCTGTAAACAGTCATAGAAACTGGGATAGAGAGATTTTGTACCAGGAATGTGGTCCGCAATAAATGAGAGAGCGCCACAAGGACACAGCCAGTGTTCTAAGTCCGCAGAGCTCCTGGAGATCCGAAAAATCAGGACAGCCATGAGGCCTCTACAAGGCGAAGGGCCCGAACTAGGCAGACGACAGGCCTCAGACAAAGGAGCCGAAGGGCATGGGGAGGACTCACTCCGTTAGACAAAGGAGCCGAAGGGCATGGGGAGGACTCACTCCTTTAGACAAGCTGCCTGCACTGTCCATGTTCTCTTCAGCCTAAGGCATCTCAGCACTGCATCAGATGCTCAACAGACATCACACACGGGCTTGTCAAAAACTGGCCCAGATAAGCCCCTCCAAGCCTGGTCTTCGCAGGGCTTCTGGGTGGGTTATGGCACTTTAAACATTCCTGTCACTCTAGCCAGCTTCCATGAGTCTCTTTGACCCTTCGTCTCACTTCTAGCATCTCCATTTCCCATCTCTGCTGCAAGTCAGCCTCACATTGCTCTTGAAGTATTGTAGTGGACACCAAAGGAGTCTCTATGCCTGGTCTGATCTGTACTTAGGACCCAGGTGGTACTTATAAAGGCTAAATCAGATCAGCCTTCCATACAAAACCTTCCAGTAATTTCTCATCTCTCTTGGAGTAAAATGGTTCTACAATGTCTTTTAAGGTCTTGAATAATGTGTCTCCCTGTAGTTTGGGACCTTCAACAATTTCAACAACACCCCTGCTACCCAACTCAGCTTTTGCTTTCAGCTTACACACTAGGCAACTGCCATCTCAGGACATTCACACTTCCTGTGCTCTCTTTCTAAAACACTTCTCCTAGAGAGCTGCCTTCTCAAGGAGCCCTCCCAGACCACCCATTTAGAATGCCAACCCTTGTTTCTGATGCTCCTTATTCCTCTCCTTTTATCATCTTTTTGTTACCAACTCATTACTGATACTAACACTATGATACAGAGTACATATAAAACAATATTACTGGGGCTGGAGAGATGGCCTAGCAGTTAAGAGCGCTGACCGCTCTTACAGAGGACCCGGGTTCGATCCCCAGCACCCACATGGCGGCCGAGAACCGTCTGAAACTCCAGTTCCAGGAGAACTCCAGTTCCAGGGGAATCCGACACCCTCTTCTGACCTCCGCGGCATTGCACGACATGGGTGCACAGACCTGCATGCAGACAGTACATTCATACACATACATAAATAAATAAATAAAATTTAAAAAAAACCAATATTACTATACTTACCACTTTGTCAGCCTCTTCCTGCCCTGCTGAGAATTGTTTTGATCATTGTGATAGTTCCTACCTACTTCCAGACACATAAGAAACACTCGATAATTATTTGTTAAAGCAATGAATAAATAAACAAATTTCTCCATGACCACTCAGAGAAATTAATCAGTATCCAAGGTTCTGTTTGTATTATGGATAATGAGACTTAGACCAAAAAGCATAAGCTAGAACCAAAGTCATGACTGAAACTTCAAACCCTTGTCTAGCGAGTATGACTTTATTCTCACACCCACCAGTTGAGGGAGTGAAGAATATTAATGTGCACTTTATGCCTGCAACTGTGAGGCTCATCCATGATTGGAAATGTGGGTAGGAGGTAAAAGAAATAAGGCAGGAACCAGCCCAGAATTCTAGGGCAAGAAAAACATGCATTTGCAAGCGTCATGTTGCATCCAGTACCTCGGTTGAGAGGGAGATGGTCCCATGAATGTTATGGTTTGCTGGATAAAATGTGGTCTGAAAGCATGAGTCACAGTCCCCTAGAAAGTCTGGAATTTCTAATAATTAAGTTTCCTCAGTGTGATGATCTCATCTTCCCCTACAAGCAGCTACGTGTTCCAGGCTAGCAAAGCTCAAATTTTCTTCTAAAAGGATTTTACTGGCCAAGATAAAAGAAAACGAGTGCTCATCTACATGTCTCTGCCTAATGTCATCATGGCTGCTCAGCTCCAAGCCAGGGACACTTCCTCCATTTACAAGGTGTTGTCATGATTGAAGCTTCTGAAAGCATTTTAAAAAGTCAAATGTCAAAAGAAACTAAACACCCAGCGTGATTAGGGTGATTAGGGTTTTCATTATAACTAAGATGCCGTGTGTGACGCCAGTCCATCCCTGGGATTTCGTGTTGCAGTGAACAAATCTATAATTCCAATTGACTTTTGATCTGTAGTCTACAGGCATCGAGTACAGAAAAAGGCCCCGTACAGACAAGGCTCTGATATAGAACTGAAGCATTGGTCCTTCTGTGGAGACTGTTTCAGGGTAAAAGAGTTCTGGGCTTAGGAGTTTGTGTATATGTCCTAGTTTGCATTCATATAGTTGTAGAATAGCTACAGAATACCTTCACTTGTTCCTGACGAACACTTCCTCCCCCTCTGTAACACTCTCCTTGTATTCATCAGCCATTTGATATGAGGAATTCTATTAAGCCTTGCTGTCTTAAATGCTCTCTTGAGAGTCAGGGCTGCCAGGCAAGAAGTCTGCCTTCCCTTGGAGACGTTTCATAGAGAAGGGGAGGCCTTGGGCATGCATAGAGAAGAAACAACTGACAAGTTGTCCCAGACCACAGCTGAAACATCCTGGGAATGGAGAGGACATCTTGAACATTGCTCTCTCTGCAGACACAAAAAGAGTAGCGACAAGATTTAGGGACCCTTATGAGGGTGAACGTGACACAAATGGCATGTACAGAGGACAGCCCATGTTAGATGGTCTCAAAGACGGCCACCAACTCCTCCCTTTCCTGTGCATCCATGCCATTCCTCACAGTGGGAGATACGGTTGCTGCTTTCATTACTATTCTCCCTTGAATGCGGCATAGCTTTGTAATTACTTTAAGTAACAGAAAGATATTCATGATATCCTAGAGATGCCCAGGAATAGCCCAGGTCTTGAAGTAACTTATAGATTTTTCTTTCTTCTTCATAGAAAGATTTTTCTTGGGCTGGGGTAGTAGTGCAGTTGGCAAAGTATTCCCCCTCTAAAAATGAAGACCGAAGTTGAACCCACCATGTATTACCATGTCCAGACAAGGGCAAAAGCTACTAGATGAGAGGATAAAGGAAAGTTAGAGTCTAGACAGAAGCCCTAAATACAATACCAGAGAGCTCTGCATCTCCAGAGTATTGACTGTGAAGTTACCCAAGAAAAGCAAACACTGGGAACTCCAATGACGAGATCGTGACTTGGAAGCTATTTCCAGAAGGGTCATTTTACAATGAATATCTTCAAGATGTCCACCAGGCCTTCCTTAAAGATGAAACACCCAGAACTGCACTGGAGCAGGTCCCTTGCTTACATGATCATGATGTATATCTCCTTACAACTTCCACCTTTTCCTTGAGGCCCAGTCCCCTTTCTGTAGCAATACGGTGTGCCATTACAATTAATGCTTACTAATGTGTGATCATTCTCACAAATCCTCAACAGAAATCTCTCTTGTTGGCAGTAATGAGTCTAAAAGGAAACAGAATATTTTTCTTTAAGCTTCTAACAAGCATATGGAACTTCCTTAGTTCACCTAGTTCACCAAGTTAGTCTCAAAGAGGCAATTCATGTCACTGCTTGGATGCTTTCTGAGTTAATGATCCACCTGACAATAAAGATGGTCCTCTATAGCCTGACCCCTAAGGACTTGAGAAGGTTTTATCATGTGAACCCTGCCTGGCATTTGCTGACTATAAAGTGTGATAAGAAAACGACCTGGTTAATTTAAGAGTTTCACTGGTTTACGCTTTCTTGCTACTTAAAGAAATCCATTTAAAGCACAGGGTACTTTCCTGTAGGCAGAGGACAGACTTAACGGTGACCACAGGAGGACTTCATGCCATGGAACAAACCAGCTATTCCCTCTGTCACTAAGCTTTGCTCTCCTCTTATAAAATGTTCCGAGATACCCATGAGCAATGACCATGTAAAACTAACTCTGAGATCTCCAAGATGTGTGTGGGACTGACATAGGGGAATGGAGCAGAGGAAAGACAAAGAGAATCAAGGGGATGGATTTCTTTCTTTCTAAACCAGGGCTAGGAAAACTGACTCAATTAACATTTTCACTAGCTGGGTTCCATGAAATCCGCTCAAAGATTTGGCAGAGTTGATGAAACTGCCTCAGGCTTAGATAATGAATCGATTGCCAAGAACACCACGGAGCTCAGAACTTCTCCTCACAACATCCCAGTAGGATCAAGGAAGGGGACAGAGAAAGGAGCTGGCAGCCAAAGACCCTCCCCGAGGACCCACAGGTGGCAGGGGGTCTTTGTGATCCTCAGTGCCTAGAGCAATCCTCACAACGCAGCTCCAAACTCAGGAGCTTCATTCATTTGTTTAAATTCAAAGTAATTGTACAAACTAGTTGTTGGACATGCCCCTCTGTCTGCCTCCCCTGACCCTGCCCCAGAGCATTAGCCAGGATCATAGACTAACCTGACAGTGAACTTGAGGGAGACTTTAGAGGAGTTTGATTATCTGGAATTTAACCAGATGAATTTCAATCCCAATTAGACATCTTGAAACAATGTAAATTTCATGTGGGTTATTTAATCCTCACACCTTGTAAAAGTAATGCAGTGAATTTTGATCTACCCGGCTCCTCCATGCAAAAGACTGGTGATGATCGGAAATATCCAGTGTATTTGACATCAATGTCTCTCCAAGAAAGCCCCGCCAAACCTGGTTCTAAAAACAGAAGCGTGAGCAGGGTGGCATGACAGGGTAGATCTATGACGAGGCAGAAGGAAAGGGCTTCCCAAGATGCACTCTCGCCTCGTTTGTTCCTCAGGATATGATAGGCTAACATGATTTATGTGCAAATATATAAAAAGAAGTGCCAGCCATGCCCTGAGAGCTCATGTGCCATTAGGTATGTCATCCCTTGCCTGATCCTTCTCCTTCCCTCACTTCTTATACCCAGGCTTCTCACCTCAATCAACCCAATCCTCTGATGATACTTTACCCTGACTCAAAGCAAATCATGTTACAAACATTCCCCCTCCTAGAACCAACAATAGAATGTAAAAGCCATTTACAATATAAAAATGTGGAGGCTTCCTGTTAAAAAATAATTAAGAATTCAAAATGGAAGGCTGAGTACCTGAGTTGGAAACCCAGGAAGCCGTTTAAGGCCTGGGGTGGTAGCATACATCTATAATTTCAGTGCCTATGGTGAGATCAAAGGACAAGACAAGAGAATCCACAGAGGCTCAGCAGCCAGCTAGCTAACAGTCAACAGAGAGACCCTGCCTCAAACAAAGCAGGAGGTAAGGACCTGGACAGACACCGGAGAGTGTCCTCTGACCTCCACAAGTGTGCCATGACACAAGCATGGCTGGATTCATACTCACAAACAGGAAAAAAGGCATGCATACACACACACACACACACACCTTATATGTACACTTGCACAAAGATGTAAAAATAATTCTGGGGCTGGAGACATAGCTCAGTGGTTAAGAGTACTTGCTGTTCGTACAGAGGACCCTGGTTTGGTTTTCAACCCACATAGTGGTTAATAACCATCTGTAACTCCAGCTCCGAGGGGATCTGAGTACTCTCTTCTAGTCTCCATGAGCACCACCCTCATGTGATGCTCACCACAAGAGGGTGACACTTACATAAATGCAAGCAAAACACTCACAAAACAAATTAAAAACAAAAGAAGAATCCAAGGTGGTGAAAAGAGAACAGTAAACAGAACGTTGGAGTCTTTTTTTAATTTTGTTTATTTATTTTATGTGTATGACTGTACTGTCTGCGTGTAGGTCTGTGCACCTGTGTCGTGCAATGCTGCAGAGGTCAGAAGAGGGTGTCAGATTCCCCTGGACCTGGAGTTAAAGACTATTCTCAGCCGCCACGTGGGTGATGGGGATCAAACCCCAGTCCTCTGCAAGAGCAGTCGGCACTCCTAACCACTAGGCCATCTCTCCAGCTGTCTTCTACGTATAGAATGGCACATAAATCCATAGACCCCCGGCTGTGGCCGCAGAGCTTCCTTGCTGCCTTCCGAAGTAAGAATGTCCCCTTCCAGAAAGACCCATTCAACCACAGCAGCATAGCAGGTTGATCTTTGTATTTATATATTTTCTTGCCAACAGGAATGCAAAATCCCTTTAAAAAAAATAACAACGCCCTTTTATGTTTAATCTCTCAATAACACCTCACATAATACTTTGCACAAAGTATCAGTGAAATGATTATTGTCTAAATAAAACATCAGAGCAATCATGAAGCTCAGCCTGCTTTCACAGGGGCTCCAAGCCTGGGGCTCAGGGTCCACTCCTGACTAGAAAATGGCACACACAATCTGACAACACACTACTCCTGTACCTGGACTCCATTTATGAGAGACTACAGAAAGGACAGTCCTTGCCAGGATGCCAGGCATTCAACCTTATTTGAACCTGACTCCCCAGCTGCAGCAGTGTCAAACAGAGATGGGGTCAGTTACGCTGACATGAGGCTCCTCAGAGGCTAGCCACCATGCACTGAAGGGGTTATGTCCACAAAGCGTTTCACTTTCAAAGCACACGTTCATTCTTGCTGTCACAGGCTATAAAGTCTCCTATTGAATTCATGGCCAGGTCTCATCAGGGTGTATGTTTGTTTGCTGATGCCAATCATCTTTCTCTCATGGCCCTGGGCAGCTTGCTGAGTGGAGGTGGTGCTACTTACTCACTGGAGGTGGTGCCTGCTCCGTGCTCTGTTGATGTTGGCTATCTTTATGATACTTCTCTCTGATGCTTTGATATCCATCAAAGTCTTAAATCTGCAGTAAGCAGGGGGTTATCTAAGAATCAAAGCACAAGTTTGGTACAGATGGAAGAACGTGACTGGAACAGGATGTGATTTATTTCTAAGGGATTTTCCACCATCCATAATGTCAGGGAAAAAAGAACAATATTCTTGTAACATACAGAACTTTTCACAGAAGGACCACCAAATGCTTTACAAACACTGATCCATTCATTCTTCATCGTGAGTGTGAGCTCTGCCTTAACTGTTGATGTCTCTGATGAATCTTAAGAGAGACAATTCCAGGCCTTCCTTCTCTGGAAGTCATTCCGCTGCCATACTCAGTCATCCAATATGTACATGAAGGCCAGGAGGTCTAAGCAGACCCCCCACAAAGCCCTTAAACTTTGTTCCTAGAGGAAGCCTTCTCTCAGAAACTGATGATTCTTATTCGAAGTACTGTTCTGACCATTCAATTAACTATTTGCACAGGTATCCAAGGATGAAGGACTATGAAGGTAGAAAGGAGAGGAAGGGGTACAGACAGGTACAATCACAGCAGGGGTCTTAGTGACATTTTTCAGCCTCACCTCCCCAAATCCCACTCATAGCTACCTCTGCAAACACTCTACCTCACTTGGCATCTAATGATCAGAACCTAGGACACCTTTTCCTGGGGTGGTCATTCATTGATCATTTATCAGTCAGTGTTTCATTGCTGTGACCTGAGATTAAACAATTCAGAAGGAAGAAAGATTTTTGGCTTGTCTCATTGTATCTGGGATTTGTGTCCATAGGCACTTGATCCTGTACAAGCACATCATGGTGACAGAAGGGAATTAGCAGAGGAAACTCCTCACTACATGGTGACCAAGAAGCTAAGACAAGAAGGTGCTAGGGTCTCCATACTGCATTAAAGTCTACTCCCCCAGTGACCTGAGTGCTTCCCTGCCGACCCACCTACTGAAGGTTCTGAGACCTCCCAATAGTGCTACAGACAGGTGACCAAGCTCTTAACATGAGTCTTTGGGGGACATTGAAGATCTAGACCATAATGAGTCACTTCTTCATCATTCTATTAGTAAGTTTTCCTCTACTATAATTAAAGAACTCAGGTAATTAACTTGTAAAGGAAAGCACACAGCTCACAATGCAGAAGGCTCCATCTAAGAGGGGGCGCTCCATGCTCTGGGCCTCTGGAGACACCAGTGCAGGGATTACAGGTCAGAATGAGCTGCTCACATCCTCAGGAGGCAGAGAGACTGAGGGTCCAAGGGGTCATGGTTTTCTCTGAGGTCACACTCTGATGACATAGAGACTTTCTACTAAGGACATTATCCATATTCAAAGGATAGGAATCTTTCAAGACCAAACCTAAGTCCTTCCATGTGACACCTCCAAATCACATGCTTGTCCCACATGCAACACTGAAGTCAATGTAAGTCTTGATGCATCTGCTCATAGTGATAGCATTTCATGGGGGCAGATACCACTTAGGGTATACCCTTGTGTCTACACTGCTTCAAACATGGTAAAAAAAAAAAAAAAGCTCAACAAATGTTGGCTCAAATAAAGAACTGGAATTAACCCAGGAATGGTGATGTATCCTTGAAATCCCAGCACTCCAGAAGATCTGAGTTCTAGGCCAGTCTTGACTCCGTAGGGAGATCCTAACTCAAAAGGAAGGGAGGGAAAGGAGGGGAAGGGAAGATAAACATGAAAGTCTATAGCACTGCAGAAATATTTGTTAATAACCATAATATTTGTCCATGCAAATAAACTATTTATATTCTGCTTTTCAAAAGGCAAGTGGGGTGGAGAAAGGCACATGCAGGCCTCCCTCACTCCAGCCCTCACACTTAAAAGCAGGAGGAAACGTGGAAAGCTCCACTGTGACCACACCAGGCAGTGGCAGTACGTTATAAACAATGAATCCAGTATCTCTAGGAAAAATGGCAAAACCCAGTGCTCGTTTTCTGACCACCTCCAGGTGCACAGCAACATGGTGCCCGAAGTCTGAGGTCTCGTTCTCTCTGCGATAAGCCTGTCTTTCAGAAAGAAAATAGAAAAAAAAAAAAAAAAAGGCATGGTGGTACATATCTGTAATCCCAGCACTAAAGAGACTGAGGCGGTGATAACTTGAGTTCAAATTCAGATAGGATTATGTAGCAAGTTCCAGGCCAGTCTGAGCTCCACAGTAAGGTCCTGAAAGAGGCAGGGAGAGAAAGGAAGAGAAGGGAAGGAAGAAAGAAAAGGAGGGAAGGAAGGAGGGAGGGAGAGATGAGAGAAAAAGGCGAAAGAAAGAAAGAAAGAAAGAAAGAAAGAAAGAAAGAAAGAAAGAAAGAAAGAAAGAAAGAAAGAGAGAGAAAGAACTGCACCCATCCAAGTTGAATATTCTGTTCATGACAAGAGAAAGAAGCCACGTTTTTGTTGACCACATTACTTAAACTCAGTTACTTCTAGTTCTACTCCTTCACCTATCAACTCTGATTTCCAGGCCCCAGAAGCAGGTGGGATAATAGAGAGCATAGTCAGGAAACGACCTCACGAGGGCCTGCAGGCCACGGAATCAGGGCACCTGGCAGCTTCTGCAGCACCTGCTCTGTCCTCAGTGACTTTCGAGGTTAAGAACATACTTCATTTCAAAGTCATAGCCATGGGAAGATGCATGGCAGCTCTACAAAGCACACTCCAGTTCTGAAAATCTGCCCATTACCACCACTGTCAAAGGAAGAACTACTTTCATCTCCAGCTGATTGTCGGACCTAAGGAAAGGGCTGCCAGGCTGCAGCAGAGCCCACATGGCTCTGTGTCTATGACCAGGAACAGTACCCAGACGTCTACCCAACTCCAGGAAACAGCTGAGCTGGGCGGGGGAGGAAATCAGAAGCAGGAACATCTTGAACAAGGCAGAGACACTCCATAGACACCTTGACTGTCCCCAAGAACACCCCAAAGAGATCCAAGGAAGGGCCTTGCACTCAGGCAGCAGGTGCAACTGTGCCTGCCAGTGCGGTACAAAGTCCAAGTGTGCCATTGGAGTCTGGGGAAATGGCTCAGTCAGGAAAGCACTTGCCTTATAAGCAGAAAGACATGATTAATCCCCAGAACGCTCATAAAAATGCCTGGTGTGATGGCATGCTTATAATCCCAGCACTGGGAAGGGAGAGACAGGCAGATAACAGGCTGGTTGGTTACCCAGCCAAACCTATTTAGTAAGTTCCAGGCCATTTAGCAACCCTGTCTATAGGAAAAGAAAGTGCCTGAAGTAGGATGCCCAGGCTTGTCTTCTGGCCTCCATAGGCAGGCACACGCATGCATATGCACCCCACAGGCATATGTCCCCATGCTTATGAGTGCCCACCTACCACCTACACACAGTGTGCCATCGTGAGCTCTTTCCCAGGATGTCTAGATAGAAGAAAGTTAAGAATCAAAGCATGGAACTATTCAACCCTTTCCATTTGAATTCTATGACCAGGAAACCAGGAAGACAAGAAGAATTAAGAGCCATCCACAGCTGCCTAATTCGTATCAGAGCTCCTGAAATAATAGGAGACTATTCCACCAAGTCTAGCTCAGTGAGTAGCACACAGAGTGAAGTATAATTGCCCCTGAAACAAAGGGGCAGAATTCATCCACCTATTTGCTTTCTAGATGTATGATGGTCTCTTTCCCTGGGAATGGACTCAGATTTGCTACCAGAGTATATTAAAACACAAGAGTTGGGCAGAAGAGTTATCTTTGATTCTCAGACTTAATGATGCAAGTTCCCAGTGTGCAGCTCAGTCAAACAGTCTCTCCCAGAACCCTCTCTCTCCACTATCCACTGCCCAACTAGCCCACCTAACAGCCCAGCAGCTGGACATAGCCGGTGGGAAACACTGACTGGACTCAGAGGCAAGAGAAAACCAAGGTCAAGGTGTTCCTCCTGTCTGAGGCTCAGTACTTAGTTCCTGGCAGACACAGAACCTTCTGAGAGTCTCCAGGCCCATCTAACACCTCTCGTCATGGCCCCAGCTCCCTTTGGGCAACCATACCTCAGTGTGACCACTGACCCAGAGGGTTCCGATTGTCCGGTCCATACAACCCCAAGAGTGTTGAATGCTTCTTCATGCTAACCTCCAGACTGCCCCCTGACCCATGTCACCAGACCTCTCCAGGACTATATAGTCTCCTGGTCTATGCTTAGCTCAGCTCTGAGTAGTGCACTTAATGTCTAAATTCTCTCTACAGGGCTTCTCATAGGGAATTTAGAGACTTGCTTGCATGTTTCCAAAGGCTAGGAATTTATTACCTCCCCAAGATCTTTGTACAAACAGAATGGTTAAAAAAAATTCTTATGTTTGCCACGCTATGCCTCCTGCTCACCTTTACCCTCTAAAGCAGAGCATCCTGGAAGGAGTCCAGGCACTTTGTCAGTGCCAGAGTCCACAGGTGTGGCCCTCATATGAAGACAAGGTCGGAGCTGAATTTCCAGTCTGACTGGAAGTCCTGGCTGAAATTTCACCTTTTAAGATTTATTTCTTATGGTTAAAACACTGGCACTCCGAAACATCCGCTTCATAAAAAATACCACACTAGAGCGGAGAGAACGCAGAGGTGCTTTCATTGCCTAAAAGCTTCACAGGAATGCATCCAATGTCCTTCCCTACGACTAATCATTGGGAGCAGGGCCCTTTGGAAATGGGGTCATGACGAAATCAGAGCTGCGAGAGAAATGCTTGGGAGCAGCCAGGAGTCCTGGCCCAGACTAGGGTGCTGAGCTGCCAACGGGAGCAAGGTCACCGGATGACGGCCACCCAAGGGAGAGGACCCTGGAGTAGAAGCCTTGCCCAGGGCTGGCTGTGCACACCTTCATCCCCCCGCACCTGCCAGGTTCTGTTCCTGACCCATCTTGCTTCTGCATCTGAGCAGCAAGAATCTGAAGCCCCTCAAGTCAGCTTCCCTTCACCAAACAAAAGGTAGGAACAGGCCAATGAGCACAGTCTTTGCATCAGTATGTGCAAGCGCTATAGGAAATGAAAAATTCAGCTCAAGGAGAGATTTTTTTATCCAGCTGCCCTCTTCCCAGAAAGTAAACAGATAATAAAATAAATCTAATCAGCATTCCTTTTCACTTAGCCGAAATTAAATTTTACTCATCATGGGTAAGTGGCTAATTACATGTTTAGCGTAAAGAAAATTCTGAGGACGTTCCCTTATTTACTTTCTTCTTGTGTCAATAGATGAAGGGACGCTGGCATTCAGATGGAGGAAGCAACGGCTGGTTGCTGATGCCAACTTACCTTTCATGACCTGAAGTCAGAACTGGACAAAGCAGGCAGTGGAGACACTGAAATTAAATTGCCTTCAACCCCCAAATCCAGGCAATCTGCCCATTGGTTTATAGCGACTGCAAATTCTAATGAAACTGCTTCTGCAAAGGATTAATTCCTTGGGGTCAAGAAGTTTTAATAAAAACACCAAAGCCAAAATCTCTCCCTTGACAAGGCTCTGGGCAGTTCATAGATTATAGATGCCTTGTTATACCCTTGTCATATTTTTATACTCATTTGCAGTGTAGAGACCAACATTTTGGGGCCATATGGAAACCTACTATTTTGTGAGCTAAGTAAAAATATGAGAGTTCGAAGGGACACTGTTGAAAAACACTGAACCTGACAGCTCAGAGTTAATAAACCAAATTGTAGTACTGAGTATGAGATGCTCCTTATGAATTATCAATCAAGAAGGCCCCCCAATGGGCCCCCAAATAATATAGGCTCTTTGCACTCCCCTTGGCTGCCCACCAGAACTACTTGACCCTATTGCTGAAGATACCACATACTTTGGGCAAGATACAGAGCAATCAAAGAACCTGAGCTGAAAGCCTCCTCCCTGGTGGCCAGCTTTCATAGTGCCAGAAGATGCAATACAAGCTGCAGGGAGAAAAAAGATACGAATGGCCTTCCCTATGAGCTAAAACGCCAACCTGCAAGGTAAGATGTGCCCGCTGGTGTGCTAGTGGCATTGCTGTTCCGGGGACAACAAAGCCCTCTCTGGTTGAAGTTGAGGCCAACTTCCCAAGAGGGAATCCACTCCTGGCACAGTAAACTTATCTAAAAGCCCAGGAGACTGAGTACGTCTTGGGCCCTGGGAGGAACTTACTAGTGGTGTCCAGCTAAAGAGTACCAAACTGCTTTTTTGATACTTTGTTTATACCCACAGACAAAAGCTACTGTCATTCTAATCAGAGAACCTTCTCTTCACACTGCATGCAGATGCATGGTTGTTCAAGATATTGAGAACAAATGTTGGTTGAGTACTCAGTCCTAAACAGGATATTCATACCATCCCCTCTGAGGCCCAGGAAACAACTTGAAGAGAGGACAGGAGAAATATGCAGACTGCTGTCCACCTTTGTCAGAAAAGCTGCTTTTTGCAGCGGGCAGCAAATAATGTAGAGAATCATAATGGGAGAAAGAGAGAGACAAACAAGGGGGCAGTCACTCCAGGGTCCTCTTCAGAATATTAACGTGAACTTTAGGCTTGAAAAGAGGAAGGATTGTGGCAGGTGGCAAGAGGTATGCTTAATTAAACAGTCACAGTCACACGTGGCCACACCCATCATTATCCAAGCTCCAGTCCTGGCAAGCTGATCTAGGAAATTGTTAGCGGTCAGTTGCTGTCTTTGAAGGAAGGCTCCTGTAAGAGGACCTGCCTCCCAGAGTAATCTCCCCATCATCCCATTGTGGATAACACTTGTGATCTTAGAGATGGTCTGCCTGCCTATGAGGCCATGCTTTTCCCAGAATCCAACGTGTCTGTGTAGCGCTAAAGGGAGTGAGGTGGGCTAGCCGTCACTGGTTTCTGGTGGATACTCACTGAGTGGTTCACATGCCCACACACAGGTAAGCAAGCAGCCCAGAGTAAAGGGGACGGTTGTAAAATGGGAGCAGAGGTGCCAGGCTTCGTACTGCTTTCAGCTCCCCTGAAGGTCCAACTGAGGAGTCATGTGTTTTAGCCAAAGCAGCTTTTAAATGCCTTTCGGTGTCCTTTTCACCGTGGGATTGCCTCTGTGGTGGAGAAGCCTCTTGTGGGACACTCTACAGATACCACATTTTAACACTAAGTCCAGGAGGTCTGAGGCCCTGTGTCTATCTATGGTTAAAAATTCCTTTGAAGAAAACACCCTTGATCACCTCTCAACTGCTCAGATTTCCTTCTTGGAGCTTGTACCAAGAAAAGTTCTGGCTCTAAAGCCTTCTTTTAGGTGACAGACCCTCCATATGGTAGCTTACTTCTCGATGTTGTGTTACTCAGTGAAGCTTTCCAATCTGAAAGTGGTTGATCTGTACAGCGTGCTGAAGGAGAGAACACTTTCTGCAAAGTGTTTAGGGAATCCAGCAGACTGTACAATTCACAAGATCGTTAATGAGAGCTGTATGTTCAGTTCCCCACACTCTGAGCAGGACCTCGGGGGTATTCTTTTTAACTCAGGAAAGAAAACATAAATGCAAATAATCCCATACAAATAGAACTGTCCTGAATTAGTAACGCTCAGATGAGTTCATACACAATTACTCTAGCTTCTGATCATTACTAATCGAAGCTCAAGTTTATGTCATTACATTGTATTTATAACACACTTCAAACAAATATGCCCAAAGTCTGAAATGGAGAATTTTGTAGACTTTTAAAAAAATGTCCCTCTGGGAGCTGGGGAGATGACTCAGCAGTTAAGAGCACTGACTGCCCTTGCAGAGGACCCAGATTCGGTTCCCAGCACCCACATGGTGGCTAATGACCATCCCTAACTCCAGTTCTAGGGGATCAGATGCCCTCTTCTGACCTATATAAGCATTGTACATCACAGGTTCTCCTACACACATGCAGGCAATACACTCATACAGACAGTAACAAGAAATATTTTAAGAGTGTGTGTGTGGGTGGGTGGGTGGGTGGGTGTGTGTGCATCCAAGTGTACTTCCAGGCTTGCACATACCATGGCATATGTGTAGAGGTCAGGGGACAAGCTCAGGGGTCAGTCTTCACTTTCCAGCTTATTTAAGATAGATCTTGTTGTGGTTCACCTCTGTGTAGGCAGACAGGTTGGCCTGCGAGCTGCCAGGGACTCCCTCAAGTCCACTTCCCACTTTACTATAGCAATGCTGCGATCACAGCTGTGTCCCACCATTCCTGGGTTTAACGTGAAGATTCAAATTCAGGTTCCATGCTCGCCTGGCAAGTGCTTTACCCACTGAGCCATCTCCTCAGTCCCTAGTCTCTCTCTCTCTCTCTCTCTCTCTCTCTCTCTCTCTCTCTCTCTCTCTCTCTCTCTCTCTGTCTCCCCCCACGCTTTATGCATCCTAAATCATTGTTAACATTCTCCCAAGTTTTTCATTCATTTTACTTTCATCCATAAATGTTTTGAATTTTATTTAGACACATGATGATGTTAGATCTGCCGGAATCAAAATGCCTAAAATTTGTCACACGAAAGCTCTGGATAATAAATATAAAGAAAGTCAAAGCACACCATCTGGGAAATGGTTACACATAGGAAAGTATTTTCCCTCCCTTATGAGAAATTCATCACCAAACTTCTTAGCAATGAACATTCCCATCAAAACACACCCAAGAAGTCTCCTGGGTTCAGCATCCAGGTCAGAAGAGATGACGCTTTTATTTAAAGTGATCTTGGAGACAAATGAGCTCATGCAGAGCCTACTAAAGGCTGTGACCAGAGTCAGCAACTTCTGGTGGTGCCAAAAATTCCCTAGGGCACAGGCCAATTCTTCCCTTGCTGTGTCCCTGAACTTCACCCATAGAAATGAAAAGTGTCACAAAGCCACTTGAATGCAGAAGGCAAGAAACAGCAGAATTGAACTGAAGGTCATATCCACAGGAATGACTTTCCTCAAGGGGACAAGTTAGGTGATGTGGACTCCGCTGGGACAGCCACCACAGTGCATTTTACATTGTATTGCCAGGACCACAAAATCTTCTCAACTAGGTCTCTATTTTTACTCAGCTCCTCCCTTACCTCAGGATAAGAACTGGAATTTTTCTCTCCCTCTTGCTCCTGGATTTTTGCTTCTGAACAAAAAAAACAGGTTGATTCGTTGCTTATCAGCCCTGGGGCCTCACATGCTTCTTTTTCAACATTCATGTTTTAGTTTTGGAAAGTGGGGTTTTTGTGTGTGTGGTGGGGGGATAAATTGGGAAACCCAATATTCCATTTCTAATATTACCCAGAGGTGTCTAGTACCGACCAGGAGTTATTCCCTGTGCAGCCTTGATTGTGAACTTGGCAAGATCTAGAATCACCTAGGACACAAGCTTCTGGGTAGTAGTTGACTATGAACAGTTATCTTAAGTTAAATGAGGTGGGGAAACCCACCCAAAAACTGGGGTGGGCACCATTCCCAGGGCTTGGGCCTGGACTGCATAAGAATGAAGTGAGCTGAGTACAACCACCCATCTCCCTCTACTTCCCATCTGAGGATGTGAGCTGAGTACAACCACCCATCTCCCTCTGTCTCCCGTCTGAGAGCTGAACAGCTCCCTCCTGTGACCTCCTGCCACCACCAACCAGGAGCTGTGAGCTTTGCTCATTTTATCACAACAAAAGGAACATTGGCTACTACAGCTCTTCAACATAAGAATTACAGGTTCCGAAGACCTAGGAGCTACTGATAACCTGATAAACTATAGCGACTCTTTTCTTACAAAAGTAAGAGTTTTCATGGTTAGGAACTTTATGTAATATGAGAAACAAAACATAGCACATGCCATCAGAGCCCAGAGTATGAACTTTAACCTCTTAATTTTGTACATATATCCTGCATTCCTTTGACCATGGGTCTGTCTGACCTCTGAAAGTGTTTGTCCATAAGACAGAAAAGAAACCCTGGGGGTTAAGGGTTCCACAAAGCAGCTCTAACCAATGCCTGAAAGGAGGAGGGGCCTAAACACCCAGCTCCATCCTGCCTCAGGCAGGGGCACTCACTGGCTCCTTGCATTTCCCCAGAGAAAACATTCCAGTCACTATCTTAGCAAACTCTTGGCTGGCTGCCTTCTTCTCCCATCTCATTCCCCACTGTCTGTCTATAATCCCTTCAGTTCACAATTAAACTACTCACTCTGGAATTGTCATCTCAGGGTCTTCTGGAAAATCCAAACAGGGCTATGGGGAAATGGGGACAGGTTAGACCTTAACATGTTTGCCATGTCCTATGTGATATTCAGGAGCAGGGAGGAGGGAGAAAGAGGAGAAAGAAGAAGAGGAGGAGGAGGAGGAGGAGGAGGAGGAGGAGGAGGAGGAGGAGGAGAAATAAGAGGAGGAGGAGGAGGNGATGAGGAGGAGGAAGAGGAGGAGGAAGAGGAGGAGGAGGAGGAGGAGGAGGAAGAGGAAGAGGAGGAAGAGGAAGAGGAGGAGGAGGAAGAGGAGGAAGAGGAAGAGGAGGAGGAGGAGGAGGGGGAAGAGGAGGAGGAGGAAGAAGAGGAGGAGGAGGAGGGGGAAGAGGAGGAGGAGGAAGAGGAGGAGGAAGAGGAGAAGGAAGAGGAAGAGGAGGAGGAGGGGGAAAAAGGAAGAGGGAACTAAAGCATAGAACTATTGAAATACTACTACATTTTTAAATATCTTATTTTTTTATTTTATTTTATGTGTATGAGTGTATTGACTGCATGTGTGTGAGTGCACCCATGTAGAGCAATGTCCACCAAGGTCAGAAGAGGGTGTTGGATTCCACCGAAACTGGAGTTACAGACAGTTGTTAGCCCCATGTGGGTGCTGGGAATCGAATCTAGGTCCTCTGCAAGAGCAGCCAGTGCTCATAACTACTGAGCCATGTCTCCAGTATCCAAATATCTTACGTAATAAAGAAAAATAATAATGCACTATTGTTTGACACATTACCTTGACAAAGAGCACAAATTCTGCCTAGTGGAAGTAGGTGTATAAAACACAATGGATTGGGGCTGGAGAGATGGCCTAGCGGTTAAGAGTGCCGACCGCTCTTGCAGAGGACCCGGGTTCAATCCCCAGCACCCACATGGCAGCCGAGAACCGTCTGAAGCTCCAATTCCAGGAGAACTCCAGCTCCAGGGGAATCCGAGACCCTCTTCTGACCTCCACAGCATTGCACGACACAGGTGCACAAACTTGCATGCAGACAGTACATTCATACACATACAGAAATAAATAAAATTAATAAAAAAAATAAATAAAAACACAATGGCTTTTAAATTCTGAAGGTGAAGGAAAAGAAAGTGCATTCTAACTTGCAGAATGAAATGTTGCATGCCATACAAGAGCTACACAACTATGGGGGCTGGAAACATGGCTCAGCGGCGAAGAGCACGGGCTGCTCATGGCTCAGGGGTGAAGAGCACGGGCTGTTCTTACAGAGGACCTGGCTTTTATTCTTAGTATCCACATGGCAGTGACAATGGTCTGTAACTCCAGGTCCAAGGGATGGGATTTGATGCCCTCTTACAACCTCTGTGGAGATTGCACAACACGGGTGCATTTACATGCATGCAGGCAATACACTCATACATACACAATAAAAGTAATAAATAGAATACTTTTTAAAAAGAGGTAGATAACTGTAGCTCATTGTCCTTTAATTCTTTCTTCAACGTTGACCTAAAGTAAAACTGCAAACTTGTAAGCTTTTTGCCCATTTTATCTGCTCCTGACACAAACCTGCTGCATTCAGCATTAGGTCATAATCTTCTATCTACTGTGGGTGCTTTTAAAATCCACACAAAGTAGATAATCATCTTAGTTTCATTTCCTGTTGCTCTAATCAAATTCTCTGACAAAGACAACTTAAGGGAGAAAGGGTTTACATGGCTCACACTTTGTTATAGTCTGCAACTGCAGAGAAGTCAAGAGAGAGCTTGTGATAGCTGCTCATAGCACATGCACAGTTGGATGGGCATGCATGCATGCTGGTCCTCAACTGGCTCTTCTTAACCAACTCCAGGGCCCAGTCCATGAAATGGTGCCATCCACATTTACGGTGGGTCTTCCCACTTGAACCCAATATTAAAACTCTCTGACGGGTATGCCCACAGGCCAACTCAGTCTAAACAATTCCTCACTTAGACTCCTTTCTCACGTAATTCTAAATTGTGTCAAGTTGATAATTAAAACTAACCATCACAATAACTGCCATGCACATTATTTGAAGGGTGGGGAGGTAATATAGGAGGTTAGTTCAACAGGTAAAGAAAAACTGAGAAAATAAGGGGGAATCACTTGGGCCTCTTCAGGGATGATCTGCTTCTCCTGGGGCTAGGAAAAATTAAAAAGAGATCGGAGATCTCCCAAGACCACCTGAACCACAGGTAGGCAGGAACTGGGTGCTTCAGCAAGGCAGATTATGGTTTGGTTTAATCTAGTTAATCTAGTTGTCTTTGGCTTGATTGGCTTTTGTGGCTGTGGGGGCGGAGTTATCCTCCCAGCTGGTATAAAAGGTGGGTTTGTGTGAGTCTTCAGATTGGAGATCTCCCAAGACCACCTGAACCACAGGTTCCGGGGCACAGGTTAAAGATCCCCACCACCAACCCCCCACCCCCGCATGAGAATGATGATACAACACAACAAAACCTATGGATACCTTAAAAGCAGTCCTAAGAGGGAACTTTATAGTGCTGGGTGCCTACATTAGAAAAACAGAAAGAGCACAAGTGAAAGATCTAACACTACAGCTAAAAGCACTTGAGAGGCAACAACAGATGAACCCTAAACACAACAGACAGGAAGAAACAACAAAAATCAGAGCAGAAATCAATGAAATAGAAACAAAGGAAACAATACAAAAACATCAATGAATCCAAAAGTTGGTTCTTTGAAAGAATAAACAAGATACACAGACCTCTAGTCCAGTTAACCAAAAGAAAGAAGGAACAACCCCAAATCAATACAATCTGTGATGAAAAGGGAAATATCACAACAGACAATGAAAAGATACAGGCAATCATACAGGAATACTTCAAAAACCTATACTCTACCAAGTTTGAAAACCTAGAAGAAACAGATGAATATCTGAAATCCTGGGAATCACCAAAGCTCAACCAAGAAGAGATCAACAGCTTAAACAGACCCATAATATATGAAGAAATTGAAGATGTAATAAGAAACCTCCCAACTAAAAAAAGCCCAGACCCAAATGGTTTCACGGCAGAATTCTATAAAACACTTCAAAAAGACCTACAACCATTATTACTGTAATTATTTAGAAAGATACAAACAGAGGGAATTCTCCCTAATTCTGTCTATGAAGCCAGCATCACTCTATTACCAAAACCAGGCAAAGATACAACCAAAAAGGAGAACTATAGATCCATCTCCCTAATGAACACAGATGCCAAAATTCTAAACAGGATTCTGGCAAATCGCATACAGACCAACATCAAGAAAATCATCCATCATGACCAAGGTGGATTCATACCAGAGATGCAAGGATGGTTCAACATACGAAAAGCAATAAACATCATCAAGCATATAAATGGACTGAAAGATAAAACCGCACCATAATCTCACGGAAAAAGCCTTTGACAAAATCCAGCATCCCTTCATGCTTAAAGTCCTAGAAGGAATTGGATTGGAGGGATCATTCCTCAATGTAATCAAAGCCATATACAGGAAACCCACAGCCAATATCATCCTAAATGGGGAAATGACAGAAACATTCCCTTTAAAGGTAGGAACTCGGCAAGGCTGCCCCCTGTCACCACTCCTCTTCAATATAGTGCTTGAAACACTTGCTAGAGCCATAAAATGAAGAAAAGGAAATTAAAGAGTACTAATGTGGAAAAGAGGAAGTCAAGCTATCCCTTTTTGCTGATGATATGATTGTTACACTAGGGATGCTAAAAACTCCACCAGAAAACTCCAGAATAGAAATGATTAAGCTTAGAAAAGTGGCAGAATACAAAATTAACCTAAAAAATCAATGGCCTTTCTTTACACCAAAAAAAATAGAGCACGAGAAGGAATAGGAGACACTTCCCACTCACAATAAGCCTCAAAAACAATAAAATACTAGGAACAAACCTAACCAGGCACCAAAGATCTCTATAATCAAAAATTTATAAAACCCTTAAAGAAAAAAAAATTGAAAGACATCAGAAGATGGAAAAACTCCCATGCTCATGGATTGGGAAAATTAACATTGTAAAATTGTCCATTCTACCCAAACTCGTATACAGATTTAATTGCAATCCTATAAAACCCCAAGAGTTTCTTCACAGGCTTGGAAAAAAAGTCCTTAAATTCATTTGGAAAAACAAAAGACCTCCAAATAGCCAAAACAACCCTGAGTGAAAAAGAGCAACACAGGGGGAGATCTCTATACCAGACTTCAAAGCTATCTACAGGGCTATAGTCATAAAAACAGCCTGGTACTGTGCACAAAATCAGACCTGTTGACCAATAAACAAAACTGAAGAGCCAAACTTGAGCACATAAATTTCAGCTATCTCATAGTTGACAGGGAGGCCAAGAAAACACAATGGAGAAAAGACAGATCTTCAGCAAGTGGTGTTGGCAAAACTGGGATCACCACTTGTAAAAAGAAAATTAAACCCTACCTTCGCCCTGTACAAAGGTAACTCCAAGTGGATTAAGACCTCATTGTGAAACCCCAAACTCTGAAGGCGATAGAGAAAAAGTTGGCAGCAGATAACAAGACATAGGCATAGGAAAAGACTCCTAAATCAGACAGCAGCTGTGCAAGAATTAAGGTGGTCAATTAACAAATAGTGACCTCATTAAACTCAAAAGCTTCTGTACACATCAAAGAGAACAATCAAGGAAGTGAAGAGAAATCCCACGAGTGGGAGGAAACCTTCACCGCAGAAACATCTGACAAAGCATTGATTTTCCAGAATATAAACGACTCAAAAACAAAGAAGAAAAAAACAAATGACCCACTTAATAGATGGAGCAAAGAACTGAACAGAGACTTCACAAGTGAGGAATTAGAGATGGCTGAGAAACACCTTAAGAGAGTGTTTCAACATCACTAATCATTAAGGAAATGCAAATCAAAACCACTTTAAATATCACTTACCTCAATAAGACTGACTAAGATCAAGAAAACAAATTATACCAAGTACTGGAGAGGCTGCGGGGAAAGGGGAACACTCATCCACTGCTGGTGGGAATGTAAACTGGTACAGCCACTATGGAAAGCAGTGTGAGACCTGAACCTTGGAAGACTTCAGATGAACTTGCCACCCAACCCAGCCATACCACCCTGGGCATGTACCCACAAGACTCACCCCACCACCGGCAGATATACATGCACAGCCATGTTTATTTCGCTCTTCTCTTCACAATAGCAAGGAGTTGGAACCAACCCAAAGCCCCTCAACTGATAGTGGATAGAGAAAATGCGGTTACATCTAACAATGGAGTTCTATGCAGCAAGTAAAGAAAGATGACATCATGGAGCTTTGCGGAAAATGGCTGGTAGCTAGAGGACATCATGCTGAGTGAAATAAACACAGTCCCAGAAAAACAAACGATGAATGGTATCCCCTATCTGGTGGATGGTAGTGCCAGTTACCTAGTTGTAAGTATTTCCTGTACACGGCCCCTTGAGCTTTTGTCCAACAGTTGGGAGGATGCCTATTGGAAAACAACAACAACAGAAAGGCTGCATCAAAGAACGGACTGAAACAGCGAACTTCTGCTCAAAACATCCAACTGTCCACATGTAGAATTTTGAGAAAGACTGAGAAAGAGATTAAAAGCATGTTTGGCAGAATGCATGAGCTCTGGGGGGGGGGGGAATAGGGTGGGGGACAGGGGTCTAGATTTGATAATCTTGTACAAAATATATATATTAAAAAACAGTATAGTATACACAGAGACAGTTTGGACAGACACATGCATGACTTAATCATGTAAACTTCAAGGGGGGGCAGCTTAAAAAATAAATAAAAAGGAATGAACTGGGGCTAGGAAGATAGCTTAGTTGGTGTGCTTAGCTTACACACATGAGGAGCTGAAAAAAGCAAAAGTGGCAGTTCCAGGCTAATGGGAGATCCTGTCTCAAAAAAAAAAACACAAGAGGATACACCCAAAGAATAATACCTGAGTTTATCCTCTAGCCTCTACATGCACATGAACAGCTCCTGAGGTTATCCTCTAGCTCTAATGCACATGAACAGCTCTTGAGGTTATCCTCTAGCTCTACATGCACATGAACAGCTCCTGAGTTTATCCTCTAGCTCTACATGCACATGAACAGCTCCTGAGGTTATCCTCTAGCCTCTACATGTGCATGAACTTGCACATACACCAACATGCCCACCATATGTGTGTGCATACATGGAATGAACTGGAGCCCATGAGGAGCAGCATCACACAAATGGACCCACATCTCTGGGAAGACGTGGAGTGACCAACCACCATGGTTTTCCTAGGACACAGACTTTGCATGTTCAAACCAGGAGGGTTGGTCCACCTATGGAAGGAATAATGCCTGGCTGGCAGTGACTTGTCAGGTGCTGAAGGAGGGACCCAAAGAGCTTGAATGCAGATCTCCCATTGGGGGACCCCACCAATGGCCAGAGGTCCTTCCAAGATGGTAAACTGGATCAGGTTCCAGGAGGGCAACTGTTGGAAGGGTCCAGGGTAGGACAGGGTTTCTGGCCTCATCCCCCTGGAAGTTCCTGGGCACAGCTTCTTAGGCAGCTCCACATTCCCGCTCATCTCTCTCTTGTACCTGCAAGACTATGAAGATGAAATATCCCTGGGGACTTACTTAAGGATTTTTTAGAGCTCAATTTATTAACTCTGTATGGATATGTAAGAGTCATACATTGTGGATGTGGGCTCTGTGTTTCCCAGGAATTCTGGGAATATTCAGTCACAAATGCAACTCAGTCAGATTAGTAAGAACAGTCACCAAACTCACAACCCAAGCAATATTGCCAGGTCCCCCCGTTCTTCACCTGTCCCTGACTATGTTTCCGCATTTTAGACTTGAACATGTTTACCTTCTTTTCCTGGGTGTTTAATGAGAGGCTTAAAAATCAAACAAAAAACTGGAATCCTTAACTTGTTCTTTCAAGCTACTTTAAAATCGCAGTGTATTACAAACCTTTATCAGCTTTCATCTTCAAAGAAACACCAAATCATGTTATAATTTATTGGAAACCTTACATTATTTCTGGATAGTTTCATGTTTTCCATCTCCTGCTCCCCTCACATTATTAACCATTCCTAAGGGGCCCCCCTCACATTATTAACCATTCCTAAGGGGCCCACGAATGTAAGCTCAGTGTTACAAAATGGGTCACTGGCTCACTCAGGCTTGATGCTTTTCTTATTCTTCATGTAAGTAACCATAAACCTTTGATTAAGTCACATTTCCAGAAAGTTCTGCTGCTCAAGAAATCTTCAGGGAAGGTTCTGTTGCCTGAAGCATCCCAAGTGTCACAGATGACTGCTCATGCCAAGTCTGTAATGAGGCCTGCACATCAAAAAGCAGCATCATTCTATTTTCATTTACTTTTTTAGTTAATGGTTTATTTATTAGAGAGCTACACATTGACCAATGAAAACAAACGTCTACCCGTCTAGAAAACCACAGAGAAACAGAAAGAACATTAACTAACTAAACTTCTTCGAGATGCTTCCTCCATCTTTTACCTTCTGGGGGCATTTTTTTTTTCTGCTCCTTCACTAAGGAGTTTTTTTGGGTTTGAACTTTGACCTTTACCCGTGGCAACCAACTCCACATCTGCCCAAGGCTTTGAAGTCTAGGCCACAATTAAGATAAAATCCAGCAAAGCTTGAGCCTCACTTTCTCTTCCTTACAACTCTTTACTGCAAAGGCAGAGTGAGCACTCAGCAGGGGAAGATGCCTGGTCCCCTGGCCTGTGACTTGGGTGGCTTCCCTCTCCCCTTAGGAATCACTGGTTGTCAATCAGTTCCCAGTCCCTTACTCAAACTGGTTCTGTTATACTCTTTATCCCAATCACCAATCATCAAGTTTCGGGTACGGTGTCTTTGCTTATTTAATTGTTAGGTTTGACTATACCACTGTCCAATAAAATAGAACCACATTAGGACAAGGACTCCTAAGTCTTGGTGCTGCATTCTCATTGCCTGTTCAGCACAATTCTTAGCATATATAGACTCCATAGTCTATGGATGAAGAGTAACAAATGGACAAAGGAAACCTATCTTAAAAAACATAAATGTAATTTGAGCTATTGATATATAAATTAATCTAAACTAGGGACCAGGGAGATAGCTCAGTTTGTAAAGTGATTGCCACAAAGCATGTGGATCAGAGTTCAATCCCCATGACCCACAGAGAAAAGTGGAGTGAGGTGGCTCACACATGTAACCCAGCGCTGGGGAGGTGGAGACAGGTAGAGCCCCAGGGCTGACCAACCAGCAGCCTGGGCTGCTAAGAGAGCTCCAGGCCAAGGAGAGATCCTGTCTCAAAAATCAAGGTGGATGGCACCTGAGGAATGAGCTCTGAACACACACACACACACACACACACACACACACACACAGATTCATCTAAGTTAAATTTCTTTTTAATATTAAAAGACATCTAGTTTTAAATAGAAATGAAAGTTTGAGCTCTTCTATTTTGAAATTATTTCTGAAAATTGCCAGTTCTAATGTTTAGTATATCATATATAGAAAAGTAACCATTAGGTCATAAAATGCAATAATGCATACAATCAAATAAGATATGCAATGCATAGCTCTTTCCTGGAGATTCATTTCAGACACTCAGAAGTTTTGTGGGGTTTTTTGCCTCAGTGATAAACTTAAGACAAGTGGGAATGACTATTTTTTAAAGCAGCATCACCAAGACCGAATGCATTGCCCCCACATAACAATAGAACACATGTAGGTGATGTGGCCACTTCCCAGGTCATTGCTTTGACTTAGATGCCTTTCCCCACTATAAACAACCTGACTCTTCTGTTTTTTAATTTAGGTTAAATCTTACTTCCTCCAGGAAGCTACCACTCAAAATTCCTAGCTTTCACCTCCTCCCCTTAAGGCTCATAGACCACTGCAGAAGCAGGAGGAGCTGTTTCAAGAGCCAAGGTAGGAGAGGACGGGAGCAAAACAGTGCCTTCTCCACAGGACAGCAACTGTGGTTGCCTAGACACGACCTGCACAAAATCAAGCAAGTCAGCATCCCAGCATGGAGTTGGGAGGGGTTTACCATGCCCTACTGATGCCTAACTGAGGCACTGTTGACGGCTGATGACTTCTAGTGAGGAGAGTACATTTTCTTTACGTCTCTTTGTAGCTTGGCCACCCTCCATGAATGGAACCCCATGCCTGAGTATATGTATGGGCAGCAAAATTAGACCATTAAAAGATGAGGAAATGAAGACGAGGTGTGTGGTGTGAAGGATGGCTCTGGGAGGAGTTAGGGGAAGGGTGGGGTGAAGTCTATCCAAACACATTGCATGCATGTATGAAATTCTCAAAGAAAATAATAAAAATTTTTTTATTTCTTAGCTTTCTTTATTTCCTCTTTTTTAAAATAATTATTTAACCTTTCATAATTTCATACAGACATAAAAATATGGCTCCCCCTCTCCCACAACTGTTTCATGCCCGCAGCCCATCAGGGAGGATGGACTTTTGAGCCCCTCCTCCATTGTGATAGACTGTTGACGGGTCCAACCCTGTGCAGGGTTTGTGGGTGTGACAGCCATGCTGTGTCCAGAAGACAACATTTCTCCATGCTCCTTCCTCTCTTCCAGCTTTCCATTCTTCCTGCCCTCTCTTCTGTTATGTTTCCTGAAAGAGAACTGGTAGAGATGTCTTGTTTTGGGGCTGAGCATCCAGTGGTCACTTATTCTCAGCACAATGGCCAATAAGGAGCATCTGCACTGCCCGCTGCAAATAGGAGCTTCTCTAACCAACTCTGAGAGCAGAACGAATCTATGGGTAGAGTCATAAATATTTAGAAGGCAGTTCGACATCATGTCCATTTATCAAAACAACACTAGTAGGTTCTCTGATAGGGGACCCAGGTTTATACCAGCAGCTATGAGTTCCTCCTGTGGAGTGGGCCTAAAATCTAATCATTTTAACAGGTGGTTTATACTGTCAATTCGATTGTGAACTGCCAGACAACAAGGACATTAGAATTCAGATTTTCACAGATGTCACGGTGCTTTGAATACAGAAGAGGTTTCACAGGAGAAACAGCATCTGACTCCTTGAAGACCTATTTTAAGTGGTGGGCCTTCAGGATCTTTACCAGATGACACCCGACGGAGTCACTAATCCTTATAACACCCATAGCACCTGCTGTCAAGATCTTATTCTACAGATGAGGAAACTGAAGCCCCCAAACATGCAGATGGTAGGCAGCCAAGATTTAAGTCTACACATTCTAAGCTCCAGCCAGGAGCTGAAGAAGTAATGAGATGCAAAGCTTGTAGCGCTCATGCCTTTGATCCTAAGTGGCTAAAGTAATGGGATTGTGGAAACTATGCATATCAGGACTGGTAAGATAGCCCAGAAGTAAGGGTGCTTGTCACGAAAGCCTGAGGACCTGAATTTGATCCCTGGAACCCAAAAAGCTGGGTGTGGTGACACACATCTGTAAGCCCCTCAGTGAGAAGGAATGTGGAAGCGGAAGGACCGTCCAGAAGCCTGGAGTTCACCGAGCAGCAGAAAGGAGAGACGCTTCCACAGCGTGGGAAGAGAGAGCCAACTCCTAACCTTGTCCCCGACCTCCATGTGTGCTGTGGCACGTGTGCATGCACACACACAACAATAATAAAATAACTTTTTAAATCACAAACTACTGTTACCAAGCACTTCCTGTCCTCTGACCCTCTGACATGGCACACAGCAATGCAGAATGAGATTTTGCTCACATTCCTAATAACACGGTACAGTTTAAACTTTTCAGTGTTTGGGTTTTTGAACTCAATGTCCTTAAATAAGTTCATCAAGTAAGTAAATTTTTGATACTATAAAATAGCCAAATACACATGGCTGAGCTCATAGATGCTAGAAAAAACCCTATCTCTCTCACATCCATATACAAACTTAATTTTTTACCGTATCTTAAGTATGTATCCTTGCACTTGCAGACAAGTGTACCTGCCACTACTCCTCAAAGAAGCTTCTTTTTTACAGTAGATGGAGAGACTATTACAGAGTTCCACAACTGGTCACACACAAAGAATAAGTGTCCATAAGGTGCCCAGCCCTTAGTGACACACCAACAAGGGAACCTCTACGTAGAACTAAGGCTCATGGAGCACAGTGGAACACAGTAGAACAAGGGATAGAGAGAATACTAATGCATCTCTCAACTCTTCAACAGTGAAGCTTCCTAGTGCAACAGATGAGCACAGAAAATCGGACCTGAAACTGCAGAGTACGTGTCCTGGACAGGACCCTTATATTAAAACTCACCCACCCAGGGCTCAGAGACCATTGTGGAAGAAAAGCTAGAAAGCCAGGGATGGTGGTTTCTGGGAACCTGCTCATATAAACTTACAGTAATGGCGATGGTAGGTATGAGACCCATGCAGACTCAAACCAGACAGAAACGCAGCATAAATAGAAGTGGAGAAATGAGAAGAGGGCCCAACCTTAGCCAAGGCGCGATTGGCAGCTGATCACTGCTGGGTGTGGGAGTTGGTCTCCTCTAAGGGAGTGACACTAGACAGGCCGAACAGGCTCCAGTGAATGGACTCGCTCCAAGGGACATCTGGGGACACAAATTTGACTCCATAGGTCTTAACATATATGACAGAATGCCTTAAATCCACTGGGGTGGGGGCTGTGGGGGACACAAACAAGGAAGGGAGTCTAAAGAAATTTGAGACATATTGTATAAAATGCACAAAAATTCATTGAATACAGATTGAATAAATAAAATACTGTTGGATCTATTATTCTTACAGAATTAAAATTAATCATATGTTTTGCCAAATATGCTTTGTCATCTTTAAATTAAACTAGATGGGGCATAAATCTGTGGCAGGCCTGAACTATAACCTAAGTGGCTACAAATGAAATACTCTTGTCTCTCAAGTCCTCAAATTGCACTAAAAACACAATGGGGTTGCTTCTAAATCCTTTCATTTCAAGTATTACAGAGATACATAATAATGGCATTTACTTATGCTTCAAAAGGCTCCTAGAATAGTCTGTGTAAGCAATGTGTACCATTTTCAGTTGTAAGTAGAATGCTGGCAAGCGTCTGTGCACCGTTCACATTTTCATTTCTTTTTGACAGATCTCAAATACTGATATGTAATGATTTATAACAGGATAATGGTGCCTGCTCCATGGGTTTGTTTTCAGATTTACAAAGATGATCTATGGGAACCATTTTAAGTGAATTTAAAACAGTATGCTGCACAGGTGACATGTGTGACAGAGTCTGCCCACCGCACCCAAGCTGGCTTTGTGGGGCTTCAGGATGCACAAGTTCCTATACGTGTCCCTCACTGATAACAAGAGCCTGTTTTGTTGCAATCTCACACATGTAATTTTTCTCATTATCTATGAAAGGTAGAATGTGGATCCCCTCTGATCACAGAAATCCACCTTAGTGATTTATTCAGAGAGCTACCCAGACCTGGGCCTAAAGACTTTGTGTGCAGACTCCTTTGCAATAGTGGCCAAATGCTCACTGATAAAAGATGAAATGAAACAATTTGCCAAGTGATATGGGTAGCCATCCCCAGCGGTTCTCTTCAAATAGAGAGAGGCAGACCTATAAAGCCCACGTTTGCAGAGGCTGTGCCAGGAAGGAGTCCCAAGAAGGGGGCAGGAGTGACCGGCCAGGAGAAGAGCTGGCAGCTACTACCTGGTGGGAAGGAGCTCTGTTTTCATTAAATGCCTTTTTGTACTGTTGGAATATTACACTTTCAACTTGAACTTGAGGTGATGGCTCAGGAAATAAAGAGCTTACCAGGCAAGCATGAGGACCCAAGTTTGGATACCCAGAACCCACTTCAGCTTGACTTGGTGCTTCTGTAATCCCAGCACTCCTATGAAGAGATGGAGAGGGGAAAAATTCCAGAAGTGCATGGGTCAGCTGGCCTAGCAAACAGAGCAGGACACTACAAGAGACCCTGTCTCAAACAAAGGGGGATGCAAGGACTGAAATCTGAGGCTGTCATCTGACCTCCACATTTGTGACCTGACACATGCGTGCTCACACTCACATGCATAGACACATACACACATACATGTATACCTACACACACAATAGATAAGTAAGTAGGCTAGACACTCTCTTCCTCATGATCAGGCTGCAACCTCAGCAATTCAACAGTATGTGGCCAGATCTCGGTCTCCAGGATTTAAGCCACGGGAGCTTGGTGTTGGATGGGATGAGGCTAGTTTGTGCAGCTTCTCTTGCTTAGACCATTTACTGGGTCTGAAGAGGCATATTCTTGAGTAAAGCAGGTCTGTCCAATGGGGAGTTAAAAGACGTGGGATGACCACCTTGAAACAACCTAGTGAAGAATGCCTGCTCTTGGCAGCACAGCATTTCATCAGTACCTGAAACCCACCTTGCCAGTACGACTTGTAGGGTGGACCAGGCCAGATACAAGTACAGCTAGAGCCACAAAGTGTTACTAAGATGTGTGTTATGACACACTTTATCTCTTAGATGAGTATAAAATGCTTAAGGAAAATGTTCATATTTTAAAATATCAGCACTCTGCACAACTTAAGTCTCTAATTATACATGAATGAATTATTAAATAAAATGTAATTAGACATTTAAAATGTAACTAACAAAACAAACTATGGATTTTATTTTTGAGCCTACAACTCTGGCATTGGTTTTTCTACATTTAATATCCTTGAGGAGTATCAAATGTCCTCAAGATTTGAAATCTGATTTAAATGAAAAATGTAGGGAAAAACTTTTATAGCTAGACTATTCCCCCTTGACACTCTATCTAAAGAGGATCAAAAGTACACGTTATTCCAGCTAAGGTTAGCAATAATTTATGCTGAATAAATTATCTGCAGTTTAGCTTCTTTTAGCCAGAGGCGCAAGGAGTTAACCAATGCATAGGGCTGTGTACACACTAGTCAGCATGTATTAGCATGCTGGGACCAAGCCACACAGAGACTGTGAAATCTGATCCCAAACCCAGCATGCCCTTAGCATGCTACAAAGCCAAGTCACAGGCTCAGCTATGAGCAAAATCACCTTCCCAAATGCCACCCACTGACCTCCTTGAACCTATCCCTCCCATCAACCAGCCTGCTCTTGTGAAGGATAGAAAGTATGCCTTACAGGAGCTGGAGAGATGGCCTAGCGGTTAAGAGCGCCGACCGCTCTTACAGAGGACCCGGGTTCGATCCCCAGCACCCACATGGCAGCTGAGAACCGTCTGAAGCTCCAATTCCAGGAGAACTCCAGTTCCAGGGGAATCCGAGACCCTCTTCTGACCTCCGCGGCATTGCACGACACGGGTGCACAGACTTGCATGCAGACAGTACATTCATACACATACAAAAATAAATAAAATTAAAAAAAAAAGAAAGTATGCCTTACAAATAATGTGCAGCCCCAATTCACCATTTACAAGCATAAATGAATACAAACCAGGGGTACATGTCCAAAACAATGTTACCGAGACAGTGACAACATATAATTAATTATTGGGCCAGGGAGCTGGCTCGGTGGGTAAAAGCATTTCCTGACAACCTGAGTTTGGTCTTTAGAACTCACCTAAAAAGCCAGATGTGCTGCTGTACACCTGTAATCCCAGCACTCCTAAGGTGGGAGGTGGGATAGACGGTCAAGATGTTCCTGGACCAGCCACCCTGAATACAAAGAGAAACAGAAACAAGAGAAACCCTGCCTCAGAAACAAGGTGGTAGTAGAGAACCAGCTCCCCAGAGTTGTCCTTTGACCTCCACACACAGGCCTTGATGCATTCATAATAACACGCTAAATTACAAAATAAATTTTAATTAAACCATGTAATTATTTCCCTCAACCAGAATGAGTCTAAGCCTAAGGGATGTGTAGAAATCCTCAGCCAAACCATACAGAGAACTTGCAGCTCTTGAGAAGGATCAAGGCACTTGCCTCCCGCTCACCGCCCTTGTCATTTATGAGAGGGACCAGCCCATTTGCTCCTTTTCATGATTGAGTCAAACACAGGCAGGACCTTATTAGGAACACGAGACAAATGCATTCGTGTGTTCAGCCACCTTGCAAGCTAATGCCTAGACACTCAGAGCACGGGGATCAGCATTCCAGCATTTCATCAGTGAACTTTCCAAAAAGGCTAATTGAAGAATCCATTAAAATTCTTACCAGAAAGTTAGGGTTTATCACAAAGTCTTGTTCACATTTAAAGAACTTGCAATATTTTTGCCTACACCTACCATGTTTTATTTCCTTTCCTGGGATCTCTTCAGATGACTGAAATTAATTAGATTCTTTTTCCTTCATCATAATGTAAGTATCTCATTATTTCCCTTCCTCATATCCCTGTGTGATAGCAACCTGACACGGTCATCTGAGAGTCAGGAGCAGACAAATGCTTTTCAGAGATGCTCCTTTCTAGATAGAATTGCAGTAGCCCGCTCTGCTAGAAATTTTTTTTTTTTTGGAGCTAAAGAGATTTTTTCCCTTATCAGATGTTTTGATAGGACATCATGAGGTCTTTCAATAGCCTTTATTTCATGACCTCCAAAGTGGAATACACACAAGCAAAGAATGCAGAAGCTGTGACACTGTGGGGAGAAATACAGACTTTTTCTTCATGCTTATTTTTTCTTTCTTTTTTGCCTCTTTCCTTGCTAACTTACATCCCATATATGTTTTATAGTAAATAAAACAGAGGAGGCAGCAATATGTATTATATTTAATTTTTAAAAGAAAAATAAATAACCCTAAGTCAGAAGTGTAGGCCTGAAACAGTGAAAGACCACTCAGAAGTTAGCCTGGAAAGCCACAGCCCCTTCTTAGAATGGCAGGCCACGCTAAACAAACGTGGAACCCACTTCATGTACACCAACCTCTTCAAACCTCTCATGCAATAGACTTTGTGTCCAAAAGGATGATGAGTGGACACCGAACTCTATAAATGCCGAGAGTTATCTAGAGGCTAGCTGGCTTGTCTCACATCCAGAAACCTGAAGGCATGAGCCAGTGAAGCGACTGAAGAGGCCAGAAGGTTCTTTCCCCTAAGTCAGGAAGCTAGAGAAAACAAAGAGGCATGGAGCCTATGAGTTTGCTTAATAGTGCAGATCAGCAGCCTAGCCTGTGTCTCTTCCCCAACATGAAGGTACAAATTGCACCAAGCCTCCTTCATTGTTGACTAATTTGGATCTTTTTGGAATATATGACTTTCATAGGATATCCAAAAATAGAAGAAAAAATAGTTGCCTAAGATGTAGTCCCCACACACACACACAAAATGCTCCCAGGTCAAGAATCTCTTGAAACTCTGCTCTGGATGTCATCGTATTTATCATACTGGTATCTGGCTTCAGCTAACTCAGAAAGAAGAGGCCTGTGCTTCGTGGGAACAGGCTGAGGCATGAAGTTTGAGTTGGAGCTTGCACAGCAGTCAGTTCAGTTCAGCACACACTGGCCAGATGATGACACCGAGGTTCCACAGTGTCAAAAGATGAAGCCCATGTCCTCTTTGCAAAACTATGACAACTAGTGAACAATTAGAAATGGAGAAACTGAACAAATCAAATTAACAGCTCTGAGATTCTGTCTTCACTTGTTCCTGGAATACACATTTATTGGGCCGGACTCTGGGTCAAGCCCTGGGTCAGGCATAAGAAGCATACAAATGAATTCATTTCTGGCATCCTTGAAGCTGTCAAGAAAGATGGTGTGGGGATGGACATGGATACATGATCCTCTGCAGGCTGACCGAGCACAGAGACAAGTACCCAACAGCCAAGGAAGGCTTCCTGGAGTGGGTGATTCCCAGGCTGTTTGAACAAACTCCAGAGCAGTTTCCTCTGGGAAGAAGAGTGAGGCCTGGGGAGTAGTCAGAAGGACAGGCAGCAGTAGTATGCTACTGGGGAGTAGTCAGAAGGACAAGCAGCAGTAGTATGCTACTTCTTGAGAAAGACAGCAAACAAGTCATGATGTTAACAGTCATTAATTTGGAATGGAACAGTTCACATTTAATTTATTGCTTTTGTACTGTTCTTCATTTCCTTGGTGCTATGGTTTAAATTTGAAGTATCTCCCTGTCTTTGTTACTTTTCCTGCTGTTGGGGGAAATACCCAAAAAGAGAACCTCAAAGGAGCAAGGTCTTCTTTGGGCTCCAGCCCACCACACTCACCATGGTGGGAGCAGGAGGACCTTGAACCAATTGGTCATATTTCATCCATAGTCAAAAAGCAGAGAGCAGTGCATGCTGGGTACTCAGCTCTCTTTCTCCTCTACATACAGTCCAGAATCCAAGCTCAGGAAATGCTCCCACTCAATTAAGATGGAACTCCCAACATTAATTAACCTAGTCAAGACAGTCCGCCACAAGTGCACCCAGAAACTTGTCTTCTCTCACAGCCATCCATAACTCCAGTCCTGGGGGATCCAATGTCCTCTTCTGACCTCCAAAAGCATTGCACAGCATAAAATAATAAATAAAATATTAAAAAATGAACCAAAGAAAATCCTGCCTCCCCTTAAGTTGCTTCTTGGTAGGTCACAGCAATGGGAAAGGTAACTCATTTACTTGAATGAGAGTTAGTCTGGCAAAGGCCAGAAGTCCTGGGAAAAGGCTGGGTGAGAGAAGACAGAGGCAGAGAGCAGAAGAGGGAGAGAGAGAGAGAGGCCTGACTCCCTGGCCTGACTCCTGAGTCTGAGATGCAACTCACATGAAACAAGGATACAAAATATTTTACCAAGTACACTGGCAGCTCTCCTGTAAGGGCCAGTATAGTTCATCTATTTACCTCAATTTATTACTTATGTTCATTTTATGCAATTAATAGAAGATGATGATTTCTATGCAGTTTGAATTAGTCTTTTGTCACCAGTTTGGGAAACGTAAAGTGATGTCAGTGATGCGTTCTCCCCTGAGAAGCCAGGGGATGAAAGGGAAAGGGATTGTCTGTCACACAGTGGTAAACTTTGGGGGACCAATGAGACCTCAGACATCAAATTCTACATCAATGAATAATTCCTAGTGAGCATATTTCAATGTCAGTCATGTCACAAAATACCCTGGTGATTTATGACAATGTCAGAATCTTTCTTTTTTTTAATTTAATTTTTATTGATGGTTTGTGCATTTCGTACATCATTTTCCAATTCAGATCAGGCATATTTCCCTTTCCCTTCCCCCCCACCCCCACCCCATCCCAGATCATGTATTCTGCCATAACTGTCCTGCATCTTTCAGGTTTTTTTTTTCATTTTTAGCTATAAGTGATAATCCATGAGTATAAGCATCCTTCGTGCAAAACCAATCTACAGACTGTTGTGCCCAAACCCCCACAGTCCCACCATTCAGTGGGGGGTGACAGGTTGTTTGTTCAATCAAGTTGATCAAATGAGTGTCCAGACTACATTGCTGTAGTTTCACCGTTCACCCCAATCGTATTAATACTGAAAGTAGTTCCCTGTCCCTTAATCTTAACATTCACCACACCATCAGCTATTAATGGAAAATTGATTTTGTTCCTTCTGATGCTTTGTCTATCTTATCTACAGAGATGCCAAAGGGGAATCCCTAGGGATACAGATGGAGGGAACCACCCTCTCTACGTGTTTGTATATGATTTTGAAAGCCTATGAAAGAGAGAAATCACAAGAAAAAGAAATTTGTATCCTGCAGAGAAAAGCTCACTACCTGAAACTTTCACCGCAGGAAGTTGAAATTGACAGATAGAAACTAGACAAGTTTCATAATATCACTTCACAAACTCTCAGTGAAAAAGTCTAGCTTCCCCCCCTCACAAAAACCATGGAAATGACAGGATTCAAGAGGCATCAAAAAGTCATCTGTCTACCTTCCTGCCTCAGATAAGTGGCTGCATACAGTATCCTGTTTTGCTTTCATTAATATCTCAAAATATCTGTTTGCTTAATCATATGATCTCTGCTCAATTGGTTTTATGTTTAAATTTTAACTGGATTATGTTTCTTTGTTCAATCCTCTATAGACGGTAAATTGACTCTTTGTATTATATAGTAATATCATTCTACATACTCAAATGAGTTACTGCCTTCTAAACAATTGGCTACAAAATCCTAAATGCTTATTAAAATCTACAATCCCTCTAGCTGCACTGATGATCTGATTTTTTATTTATTTTATTTTATTTTATTTTATTTTTTGGTCTTTTTCAAGACAGGGTCTCCCTGTAGCCCCAGCTGTCCTGGAACTCACTCTGTAAACCAAGCTGGCCTTGAACTCACAAAGATCTGCCTGCCTCTGCCTCCCAAGTGCTAGGATTAAAGGCGTGCGCCACCGTGCCTGGCTTATCCGATTTAAAAAAAAAAAAAAACTTCAACAAGCCAAACTCCAAGTAAAACCCAGACCGTGAATGGTTAACAAAGCCTTAGAATTGTCTCTCACCTGAAATCCTTTGCTGAACTTGAGCTTGGTCTTCAAGGATAAAGGGGTACAGGGCATAGCAGAAAAGGTGTAAGGTGGACATACCAATAACCCCACAAAAACCATACAGCGAACAGGGGGAAACAAAGTCTCATCCTTTCATCCTTTAGGAGCCCAAAAGAAAGATCATGCCGTGAATACTAGACATGCCCAAACTCTTCCACAAGAATCCATAGCTACAAAACAAATAAAACACCATTTATATATGCTTGTACTTCAAAATTAGTATAAATGACATTCTGAATCTCAAGGCATTTATTCGTAGGGATCTCAGGCTGTCCACACACCCCCAAGCACTTGATTAAAGAAAACATTAATGTTCTCTGAAAGAACATGGAACTCCACATATAGATCTAATAAAACTCCCAAGGATATGGGCCCAGGACACTGGGACAGGGAAGCCAAGGTCACTCAAGGTCACAGGGCACTAGAATTTTGGATTGAGATTCTAAAGCAGTGTAAGAAGGAAAGAAATGTCACGAGTTACTCAGAATGTGATGTCTTATAAAACAGAACAACCATTTTCCAAGAGAACCATGCTTTTCATTATAACAGCAAGTTAAGATTTCACATACGACTGACATGTGAAAGGGGTATATTTGTTCACCTGATGCTTGGTGATGCCTTTAGCAAGTTCTACTGCTATCCATTCACACACATTCTACCTTTACCCCTAGGGAAGGCCTTGGGCAGACACATGTGAACACAGGCTCATATTTCTCTAAGAGCCTTGACCAAGTTAGAGAAAAACATCCCACAGGAATGAGTTATTTCCTTGTTTTCCATTGTCTTGGTTTGTCAGTTTGTCAGTTTTCCACCATTTCATCACATCTAACCTATACATATCAATATTTCTTTTCAAAACAATCACATATGCTATCATTTCTATTTTCCCCTGACAACCTTCCCTGGAAGGCTTTGTACTTGCATATGATTGTTTGGAGATGCAGACATGTTAAATGATAACAAAAAGCAAAGGAATACTAAACTTAAATGTCACGATATTGGTTGTATTAAAAAGAAGACAAGGGGCTGGAGAGATAGCCTAGCGGTTAAGAGCACCGTCGCTCTTGCAGAGGACCCGGGTTCGATCCCCAGCACCCACATGGCGGCTAAGAACCGTCTGTAACTCCAATTCCAGGAGAACTCCAGTTCCAGGGGAATCCGAGACCCTCTTCTGACCTCCGCGGCATTGCACGACCCGGGTGCACAGACCTGCATGCAGACAATACATTCATACACATACAAAAATAAATAAATAAATAAATAAATAAATAAATAAATAAATAAATAAATAATAAAAAAGAAGACAAAAAAATAATACATGCCTTTAATCCTAGTACTTAAAAGCCTGAGGCAGAAGGATTACAGGTTTAAGACCAGCCTGGACCACATAGCAATACTCTCCCTCAAAAATCAGAAATATAAAATGAAAAATAAAGCAAGAAAAGAAAAAGGAAGAAAGAGAAAGGAAAGCATAGGACCAGATAAGAGTAGAGGAACGACTGAACTCTACAATGAGCGTCCTCTGCCATTCTGGGATGTCCCAGCCCTCACTGTCTTTCATGTGTTGTTAGCTCCTGCACATGGATCACCCACCAGAGTCTTCCTTGGTTTTTCACTATATTAGAGAAGTATCCTTCCAGAAAAAAATAGTCGAATTTCCATTATATTATTTACATATTATTTTTAATATTCTATTTGTTATTTTTATTTTTTGTGTCTGAGTGTATTACTACATATAAGTAAGTGCACCTGTGCTGTACAATGCCCAGAGAGGTCAGAAAAGAGCATTGGATTTCCCTGAAACTAGAGTTACAGATGGTTGTTAGCTGCTACATGGGTGCTGGGAATCAACCTGGGTACTCTACAACAGCAACCAGCACTCTTAACCATTGAGCCAACTCTCTGGCCCTACATATTATTTTAATAATACAATGTTATTTATATATACATAATGATAACTATATTTTTTATCCTTTCACATAAGAAAATTATTTTATTCTACCTTCATACATGGTAAATAGTTTGGCTAGGTATAGAACACTAATTGATAATTCTCCCCCAGGAATTTGAAGTTTTCTCAAATGCAGCATTACTGTTAATAAATCAAATGCCCTTCTGAATGTAAGTATGCTGAAGTTTTTGTTGCTTTCGTTGTTGTTATTTTATCTTATTTCTTACTTTGGGAACATTTGGGATCTTCTCTTATCCCCGTATTCTGCCATATCTTAATAAAGTGGCTTCGACTGATGTTTTCGTGCATGCTCAATAAACCCTTTTGATCAAAGATGAATGCACTACAGTTGGAGAAAACTTCCTAAATTCATTCATCACTACTTCTGTCCCTCTACTGTCTCAGTTCCTCCCTCTGAGAACTTTATCATTCAGATGTTAGACTACTGAAATAATACTGTTTTCTCTTTTGTCCATCTCTTGTTGGTCTGTTGGATGGGCATTTTATTTTGTTCTATTTGGAAAGTTCTTCAACATTCTCTTTCACTCTTTATGTTGGAATTTTATCTCAGCTACAATATTTTTAGTCTCCAAAAGCATTTCAACCCCTCTGGCTGCTCCTTTTTCACACTGCTTCCATCTTTCATACATGCACTACCTTCCCCCTCTTACTGAACTATTTAAAATCAAATTCTGTTTTAACATGGTCTTCAGTTTCTTCCCTGGCCTCTATTTCTTCTACAGTTCTTTTTTCTGTTTTAGACCTTCTCATCTAACCACAAATGAGTGGTGGTTCTTGGCCACCCCTTTTATTCTAAGAGTCTAGATGGAAGTTCCTGCTGCCTGGGTTGGGCTTGCCAGGTGGACTTCACTATACTGGGATCACAGAGTGAGTTGACCCTTTCATCAAATTAAAGCTCATACTGATTCTGCAGAAGATAATCCACCAATACTTTGCACACGTTAAATGCATAGAGATATATAGGAAAAAAATGTCCAACTTCCTGAGCCAGATGATGAATGCATATTATCACCCAGGCCAGTCAAAATTCATCTTGACATTTATTGGTTAAATATGGCAGTGTCCACACACATTCATGTCTTTCCCTTCTGACAGAAGGGAATAAGGAGTCGAGGACAGCTACATCTCATCAGCCAACTGTAGCAAATTCTTCTTCTCATTCTTTTTTTATTGATGCTTTGTGTATTTCATATTTCAATAAAAAAAATTTCATACATCATTTTCCAATATCCCCTTCCCTTCCCCTGACCCCACCCCTACGCATCCCAGATCATGTGTTCTGCCATAACTTTTCTGCATCTTTCTGGTTTTTTTGTTTTGTTTTGTTTTGTTTTCATTTTTTAACAATAAGTGATAATTTGTGAGTACAAGCATCCTTCATGTAAAACCAATTTGCGAGCAGTTGTGCCCAAACCCACACAGCTCATGGGTCCCACCATCCAGTGGGGGGGGGGGACCTCGATTTGTTCAATCAAGTTGATCAAATAAGTGTCCAGTCTATACTGTTGTAGTTTCACCATTCACCCCAATCGCAGCCCTTACATTCTACCGCGCCCCCTCTTCCGCAAATTGTTCCCTAGGCTTAGAAAAGGGGCAAAGGTGGATGAGAAGCTAAACAGTCTACTTTCTCTGGAGCTGTTGTCTTGGTCTCTAGTCAATTCTGGCTGTTTTCTTTCATGGGCTGCCAGCTTGTCCAGGCATAACCTTTAATGGTCACTAAATCCTAATGTTCTCTGATTTTAAAAAAAAAAAAAAAAAAAAAAAAAAAAAAAACAGACTTGTCTCCTGCCTGTGACATACACGGGGTAGGGTAGGGCAGGAAACTCCAGGAACTAAACAGGAGTTTAGAAAAGTTGTCAGCCAATTGGTCCTTCTCTGTCTGGCCTTCCCTCTCCCTGCCTCCCATAGTAACTGAATCTCAAACCCTGGTGCTTTCCAGTTCCCAGGTAGCGTAAGCAGAAGAGTGAGAGAGCTGTGCAGCCTCCACGAGATGTGAAGGGCTGGTCTTGGCTCACTGCATCACCTGCCACTCCAGACTCCTCAAAAGACTCTATTTGCTTCTGTCCACACTCGTCTTTAGTGCCTGTGTGTTTGTCCACTTATATAGCTTTGCCACTATTTTATCTGGACTTGGGAAGGGAAAGAAGATTAAGATGTGTGGATGCTCTGTCATATTTAACCAAAAAAGGTCAAGTTCGACTTTGGATGACCTCAGTCATAATGTGTACCTATAACTACTGTCATATATAATGTGTTCAGACTATTCTCATACAATGCTGCCCTATCCAAACACTGGCTCCTCCCTGAAAAGGAAGACATTATCACCTACCGCCTAATGCCAAGGCCTGGAACCACAGACATTTGTTGAATAAACTAACCTCACATCCTTTTAATTTTGACCATTTACAACATCATCGTGTGTTTTTAAGTGTGGGCATATGCCAAGGCCCGAGCTAAGCATATTACAGATGTTGTTTCATTCAGTTACATTCTCCTGGTAATGCTATGATGTACATATGATTAGTCACATTAAGAGTTAATAAAACAGTGGTTCAAACTGATCCAGCAGCCCACTCTAAACCCCACTCAGGCCTCTTCCACTCTGCCGTTCTTCTCCCGACCAATATCTAACATCAAAAGGCTACCTAGACCTGGAAACTACATCAAAGGACTTAAATCTGAAAAGCCTGTATCAACCTAAAAAATAGGCAGACAAGATTATCTGGACCAAGATTAAATGTTATTGCATGATTATTTGCATTCGGCAGTTCAGAGTTGAAGACTGCTCTTCAAATTGCATGATTAGCATATGTTGTACATAACCATTCCAAAAGTGCTTTCAAACATATTGTCTTGTGTAAGTATCGAAACAGAATGATTGAAAGTCAACTAGGTGTGAAAAAGGCATTTCTAAAGTCCTGAGAGCTTTAGAGGCATATTTTATTATGAAAGTATCATAAATTTCAGTACCATACTTAAAAAATGAATTCTGCTAAAAATGAAGTCAAACATGTACCAATGAATACTGATGAACATGGTGATTTAACTATCCCCCACTGGAAGTATGACTCAACACCATATTCCCTAGGAAAGCATTTGAACTTGGAATAATCCATTGAACAACATATTTTCATTCAAAACCAGACTGAAACATAAGCCGTTCTCATAGCGCTTGCTGTTAGAATCGTCAGCTTTTGGCTTTATTGGAATTACTTCTCCCATGGCTCCAGTTTCTTGTGCATACACAATTTGATATCCAAATTGTGAAACAAAACAGAATTTTTCTCATGGCAAAAGATGCCATGCAATTAGATTTTAACATATTTTGAAACCTGACTATAAATGAAGGTCTTTGCTTGCTGAGCTTCATAGCAAATTTAAAGCTGAAAAAGATGTGTTTCCAAACACCATGGCACCTACACTTTAAGATAGAGGGAACGTTCCATGATTTGAAAGAGTGGTTGTATTGGCATCTTCGAGAGCAGTTAAATAAATAAGCTCTCTGCATTACACAAGCTGGTACTGCATTTGTTCACACGGCCTTTGATCCATTACTCTGCCATCCAGCATGTCCACTGGGCATTCTTCTCCTGGAGCAGCTTATAGTCTCCTGGCTGAGCTTGGACCTGCAGCTAGTCAGTCACAAAGATCACTGACACACACTGATCGAGGTCTGAACCACAAGCCCCCACCCCCAGTCGGGAGGAAGGACTGAATGGAGCTCATTTCCCGGGAAATGGAGGCAGAATGGCTACAACTCAGCTGTTTAAAATGTAAGTGAAGGGGCTGGAGAGATAGCCTAGCGGTTAAGAGAACTTACTGCTCCTGCAGAGGACCTGGGTTCGATCCCCAGCACCCACATGGCAGCTAAGAACCATCTGTAACTCCAATTCCAGGAGAACTCCAGTTCCAAGGGAATCCAAGACCCTCTTCTGACCTCCGAGGCATTGCACGACATGGGTGCACAAACCTACATGCAGACAGTACATTCATACACATACAAAAATAAATAAAATTAAAAAAAATTTTAAATGTAAGTGAAGATTCTGATTCTTTTTAAACTGTGAAGAAAATTACTAACTTCACTGAGTCCTCAGGATAGATATTTTAGTAATAAAACAGATCCCTCAATAAAAAAATAAGTACCACATAATACGTATGTGACAGCAATCCCATTATCATTATGAACAAAATTAGTAACATTTCTTAATTACCTCGCATCATGTGGTAGTAAGTGATATAGCTTTTCTTCAACATCACAAAAAGATAGAGGGAATAAATATTTGTCACCTCATCCAAGGAAGAGCAGTATTGGATATTAATGCAATGATCTGAATGATGTTCCCCTTCAAAGTTTATATTGAAACCCCAAGGTGTTCTGAGAAAGGGCCTTTGAGATGTAGTTGGCCATGAGGAATTCACCCTCACTGGCACAATTAGTAGTACTCTTACACCAGGTCCTGGGGGATTAAGTGCATCCTCTTTTGCCCTTTTGTTTTGCCAAACAAATCCTCCTGAAGGCGTTGGCAGAAGGTGCCATCTTGGCAGCAGGCAGCAACCGTCAGCAGACACTGAGAGAAATAAATGTGTTGTCTATAAATTAACGAGTCTGAGGCATTTTGTCAGAGCAGCATGACTAGACATATGCATGCTAAGGACACCCAGGGACAAAGAAGATTAAGGAATCAAGCAAAGAGACCATACGTGAACTGGCCCTGGACGCATGGGAGGAAGGAGGCACCGCAGCAAAAGTGAGAGCAACAGACCTTTCCATGGAGAGTTCAGGTAAGCAACTTCTGGAGCAAGAGGCCATCTAAATTAAATATCGCCAGCATATCAGATACCCATGTCTGGGGCCATGTGTTAGTTTCTAGGGAGCCCAGAACTACTTATTATACACTAATGACTTATCATAAATGTATTCTCTCATAGTTCACAAGGGCAGAAATCCAAAATTGAGGTATTAATGGGTTGGTTCCCTCTGGAGGCTCTGAGGCTAAATCCATGCCAGGCCTCTCTCCTGGCTTTTGGTAGCTACTAAGACCACGGTGTTCTTTGGTTATTGTGAATGGGAGGGTTTCCTTGAATGCTTTTTCTGATTGTTTGTTATTGGTGTATAGAAAGGCTACTGATTTTTATAAATTGATTTTGTAACCTGCCACTGAACTGAAACTATTAATCATTTCTACTACTTTTCTGGTGGAATTTTGGGAATCTTTTATGTATATATCATATCTTTTATGTATAATATCATATCATCTGCAAATAGAGATAATTTGACTTCTTTTCCTCTTGGTACTCCTTTAATTCCCTTCTCTTATCTTATTGCTCTTGCAAGAGTTTCAAGCAATATATTATAAAGGAGTGGAGGTAGTGGACAGCCCTGTTTCATTCCTGATTTTAATGAGAATGCTTCCAGGTTTTCTCCATTTACAATGATGCTGGCTATGGGTTTTTTGTATATAACTTTAATTATGTTGAGGTATGTTCCCTCCAGACCCTGACTTCTAAAACTTTTAACATGAATGCATGTTGGATTTTGTCAAAGGACTTTTCTTAGTCTATTGAGAGTACCATATGGTTTTTGTCTTTAAGTCCATATATAAGTTTTTACTTTTACTGACTTACGTATATTGAACCACCCCTGCAAATCCGGAATAAAACTGACTTGATTATGGTGGATGATCTTCTTGATGTGAGTCTGTATATGGTTTGCAAGTATTTTATTGAGTATCTTTTCATCTATGCTCATTAAGGATATGGGCCCATAGTTTTCTTTTTTTTGCTGTATCTTTACCTGGTTTTGGTATTAGAGTAAAACTAGTTTCATAGAAGGAGTTTGGGAGTTCTCCCTCTGTTTCTATCCTTTTGAATAATTTCAGCAGTATTATTTGGAGATCTTCTTTTAATGCCTGTTAGAATTCTGCTGTGAATCAATCTAGGCCTGGGCTTTTTTTAATTGGAAGGCTTTTATTACTGTTTTAATTTCCTTATTTGTTATGAGTCTGTTTAAGTTGTTGACCTCTTCTTGGTTTAAATTTGGTAGTGTTCATGTTTTTAGAAATTCATCTATTTCTTTTAGATTTTTTAATTTAATATAGCGTCTGCTTTTGACAGTATTACCATTAAATGTTCTGGATTTTTTTTTTTTTTTTTTTTTTTTTTGCTGTCTGTGTGAGGTTTCCCCTTTCATCTCCTTTGTTTATTTGGATTTGTTCTTTCTTTCTTTTAGTTAACTGGGCTAAAGGTCTGCCTATCTTGTTTAACCTTTCAAAAACTGGACCTCATTTGGGTGACCATGGGAAGGAAAGACCCCAGTGTGGAACACAAGGACAGGATTGCTGGTTGTTTGGGCTTGCCAAGGAGGAGCCTTCAAACACTTCCTTAAGGAAAACATGGCATCTTTTAGCCTAAAAAAGAAAAGAAAAGAAATCCTCCAGTTGAGGTGATATGTGTCATATGTGTGTGTGTTTGTGTGGTAGTGATAATTATATATATATTATATATATATATATATTCAATACAAGTTAGAGAGAACAACAACAACAAAATAACTGGGGGAAAAAAATGACTGAAACAGTTCTCCCAAAAACAATAAGCCTCTGCTTTGGAGAAAACTCTGGAAAGACTCAGAAAAAGATGCAAGACATGTATGGCAGAGTGCTGAACTCAGGTGGGGTGGGGGGCATGGAAGGGAAGTGACTCTAAATTGGATTGAGAAATGATGTATAATATATGAAAAGTTTAATAACAATAAAAAATATATTTTCAAAAAATCAGCTCTTAGATTCATTGATTTTTTTTGTATTTTTGAATGTTTGTTTCTATTTCATTGATTTCTACTCTGATTTTATTATTTCTTCTCATCTATTAGGTTTGAGTTTATCTTTTCCTGCCTTTCCAGAGTTCAGTTGTACTGTTAAGTCATTTACATGTGCTCTTTCTGATTTTTTTTTATTAATTTTATTTATTTCTGTATGTGTATGAATGTACTGCCTGCATGCAAGTCTGTGCACCCGTGTCGTGCAACACCGCGGAGGTCAGAAGAGGGTCTCAGATTCCCCTGGAGCTGGAGTTCTCCTGGAATTGGAGTTTCAGACGGCTCTCGGCCGCCATGTGGGTGCTGGGGATCGAACCCGGGTCCTCTGTAAGAGCAGTCGGTGCTCTTAACCGCTAGGCCATCTCTCCAGCCCCTCTGATTTTTTTTAATGTAGGCACTAAGAGCTATAAAATTCCCTCTTAGGACTGGTTTTAAGGTTTCCCAGATGTTCTGTTGTGTTGTGTTCACACTTTCATCTACTTTCAAGAGTACTTCAATGTCTTTCTTAATTTTTCTTTGACCCATTCATCATTCAGGAGTGTGTTGTTTAATCTCCATGAGTTTGTGTAGTTACTATTGCTGTTGATTATAAGCTTTATTGTACTGTAGTCTGATAGAATGCACGGAATTATGCAAGGTTTTTGTATTTGTTGAGGTTTGTCTTGTGTCCCAGAACATGGTCAATTTTAGAAAAACTTTCATGGGCTGCTGAGTAGAAAATGTATTCTTTGGAGCTTGGGTGGAGTATTCTGTAGATGTCTGGTCATTTAATTCAGATGACTCTCTGTTTATTCTTTGTCCATTTGACCTGTCTATTGAAGATAATGGAGTAATAAAGTTGCCTACTATTACTGTGTTGGGGTTTATCTGTGTTTTATAGTCCTGGAGTACCATTTTCATGAATTTGGGTGCTTCAGAGTTTGGTGCATATATGTTCATGATTGTAATATCTTTTAATTGATTGTTCCTTTGATTAGAATGAAATAACCCTCTTTACTCTTCTAATTATTTTTAATTTGAAGTCTATTTTGTCCGATATTAGAATTGCAATATGTGCTTGCTTCTTAGAGCCATTTGCTTGGAATATTTTTTCCATCTTTTTACCCTAAGGTAGTATATATCCTTGAAAGTGAGATGAGCTTCTTGAAGACAACAAAAAGATTGGTTTTCTTTCTTGATCCATTCTACAATCCTATGTCTTTGACAAGGGAGTTGGAGCCATTGATATTTAGTGTTATTGTTGAAAGATGTGTATTGGGAAAAAAAAGAAAGATGTGTATTGGATATTGTCATTTCAATTTCTATTTGTGGCCCTGTTTTGTCTCCATTATTATACCTGTCTTTGTTTTCTTTCTGTAGCCTCTTGGATATAGTGATTTCTTTCTTCAGTCCTTTGTATTGCTTCAAATATTCTCTGTAGGGCTGGTTTGATGGAAAGGAATTCTTTCAGCCTGTTCATGTCATGGACATTTTCCCATCCCCCTTTGACCATGATATATACTTTTTCTGGGTAAAGTATTCAGAGTTGGCATCCATGGTCATTCAGAAATGGAATACTTTGGTCCAGGCTCTTCTGGCTTATATAGTTTGCATTGAAAAGTCAGCTGTAATTTGATGAGTTTTCCTTGATGTTTTTCTCCAGCACCTTTCAGTAACCCTCTCTTTGTTCTGTACATTTAATATTTTTACCATGATATGCTGTGTGGACTTTCTGTTCTGGTCATGTCTAATTAGTGTTTTATGTGCTTCTTGAATCTCTATGGATAAGTCTTTCCTTAACTTAGGGAAGTTTTCTTCTAAAATCCTGTTGAAGATCTATTCAATGGCATTGGCCTGGGACTCTTCTCCTTCCTATATGCTTATAATTTCTATATTTGCTCTTTTCATGTTGTCCCACATTTGCTGAGTATTCCATTCCTGGTTTTTTTTTTTTTATTTTACATAGTCTTTGCTTGAGGAGTCCAGATCCTCACCTTTGCCATTCAGTCCTGATATTATGTTTTCTGTTTCATTTATTCTGCTTATGAGGCTTTCTGCTGTTGTTTCCAAATGGCTTATTGAACTTTTCAATGCCATGTTAATTTCCATTTGAGTTTTCTTCACTATATCTCTTGTGAATTCACTTTTCCAAATAATGAATTGTTTTTGATATTTCATTAAACTGATTATTTATATATTATTGGGCTTCCATTATAAGCTTATGACTATCCTCTGAGTTCTTTGTGTGATTCTCTGTGTGTTCTTCAAGTTCTTTGATCATGTTTATGATTGTTCTTTTAAATTTTGTGCTTTTGTTCCTCCACATGGTTCTCATTGTATTGCACTTCTGTAGGATTCAACAATATTGTTGGGGACATGTTCTCTTGGTTTTTCATATTTGTGGTTTTGCACTGCCATTTGGGCATATAGGTGTTCTTTGTTGGTTATGTGTCAAGTAGGAACTTCGACTCTGCTTTTGTTTAATTTTGGTTCTGTTAATATTGTTTGTGTAGCTTTATTGTTTTGTGTTTAATATTGGAAATTAAATTGGTGGCTGTTTCTGGTTCTTGCAGGGTAGTAGACTGGTCTGGGTGTATGAGACAGAATGGCAAGTAGGCTAGTCAGGTCAGTAAGAGAGATGGGTCTGTGTCAGACAGATAAAGAGCTAGGGAACTGCTGGGTGTGGTGGTGCATGCCTTTAATACTAGCACTTGGGAGGCAGAGGCAGGCAGATCTTTGTGAGTTCAAGGCCAGCCTGGTCTATAGAGTGAGTTAGTTCCAGGCCAGCTGGGGCTACCAGGAGATCCTGTCTCGAAAAGACCAAAAAATAAAATAAAATAAAATAAAATAAAATAAAATAAAATAAAATAAAATAAAATAAATAGAGCTAGGGAACTGAGCTAATCTGTGTTGGTAAGCTAGTCCAGAGATCCAACACAGAGGGATCAGAGCTTGCTTAGGTCCAAGGCTGATAGAGGATGGAGGGGGGCAGGAGGAATGGAATAGAGGAGCAGACAGGGTGGGCGGGATCTAACATGCTTACCAGAGTCCTGGCATGAGCTGGCTGGTTAGGATCCAGGGAAGGTGGGGGTGGGGCTAGCCCTCAGGGGGATTTAGAAATCTATGCTAGAGTGTTTAGGAGGCTAGTCCAGGGATCAGAGGGATAGGAATTGTAGGTTGCCCGAGTCCAAGGCTGGTAGGGGGAACATGAGACTGGTACACAGCATGTTTTCTCTGATGTGGAATCTAGGGACTGTGTGGAAAGGATGTGAATGTAATATAGGGAGTGAAAAATATCAGGGATGTGGAAGGAGGAAAGGGAGGGTAGAGACAAGATGGGCGGACGGGGTGACTACAACCAAATTACTTCATACACACGCATGCCAATGTCATAATGAAACTCCTCTGCATAGTTAATATATGTGGAGAGAGAAGACTCAGCAGTTAAGACCCCTGGATGCTCTTACAGAAGACTGAAGTTCAGTTTCCATCACCCACATGGTAGCTAACAACCATCTATAACTCCTATTCCAGGGGACCCAATGCCCTCTCTGACCAATGGGCCACAGGTGCACTTACCATATGCAGGCAATATGCTCATACACATAAAAATAATAATAAACAATTAGCATGCCAACTTAAAACTTTTTTATTCTTTGACAATTCCCTGTGCATATAATGTATTTTGATCACATTCGCACTCACCTCCATTGCTCTCTCTTATCCTGCCTCTCTCCCTCTGAACCCCGTCTCCTTCCTAACAAGTCTCCCTCTTACTTTCATGTCTTTTTATTAGGCATTGAGTTTAACTGAGGTTGCCTGCATGAGTATGGAGGTGGGTTTTTTTATTGGAGCATGGGGAACTAACCAGTGGATCCACCACTGAAAAGAAAGGATTCCTCCTCTCTCAGCAGCTACTAACAGCCAACAGCTACTCAGCTATGGGTGAGTCCTCACGAGGCCACCCCACATCAATGCTAGAATGTTGGTGGGCTCAGGCCTACAGCTACTCTGAGTTCATGATTGTAACAACCACATCATGTCCAGAAGACAGCATTTCACAGCACTCTTCCCCATCCTTGAACTGATACTTGGTTGAATTAAATCAAAAAATGCCCATGACATAAATTCTCAAAGACAATTTGATTACCAGTTTTTCTCCTGGATTTAACATTTAACTTGTTGACAGCATTTAGAGATCACGGCTGTATCTGAGCCCGGTTGCTGAGGGGAGCCTCTCCCAAATCAATTTTCCATCATGTGAGGAAATCAGCTACTGAATATTACTGGACACATACCTTCCCCAGAAACTGTCCACGAGAAATGTGGCCCTGTACAACTCTTACCTCCCATACGAGAAGAGGGTAGAGCTCCATCATTTAAAAATACTCTGTAAACAAGTTACATGAGTAAAAGTATTACAACGATTAAGTAAGAAGGGGCTGGAGAGATGGTTAGGTCAACAGAGAGCTTGTCACACAAATATGAGACCCTGAGTTCAGATCCCCAGCACCTGCCCAGGTTAATAACAACAACAAATACTTCATGTGGTGGAGTGTGCTTCTAATACCAGTGCTGGAGAGGGGGTAGAGACAGGGAGATCCAAAAGACTCACTGGCCAGCCAGCCTAGCCAAATTCACAAGCTCCAGAGAGCTTGTGAGAGGCCTTGTCTTAAAAACTAAGATGGACAGCAATAGAGGAAGACACACCACATCAATCTCTGGCCTATACACACACACACACACATACACACACACACACACACATGCGCGCACACTCACACACATTCATACACATACAAACACATACACAATCACACACACATGAACACACATACATGCATGCATATACACACAGACACATGCACACACACATACACATACCTGCATGCACTCACATGCTCAAGTGCATATACATATGAATGCATATACACATGTACACCACACACCAAATAAGGAAGAAATAAGGGCCACACTAACTCAAAGTCCTCTTTAGGCACAGAAAACATACTGAAGCTGAACCTTAAAAATAGATTTGTAGAGAATTCATACTTGCCTTGATTATGGAAAACACTTTTTATTGGCTTAGTGGTGCGGTTAGATGCTCTCTGGGTAGTGTATAAAGAATTCAGTAATTATATAAAATGATGGACAGGCTTTAGGCTCCTGCACTTGTTTTTTGATTTTGTGATTTAAGTGTGGAATTGATCTGAAGTCTGTATCAGTCTCCTATTGAGGACTGCACAAATGTAAGCAATGGCATTTCATTTACACTAATCCAGTACAAAATATCATTTTTGTGTGTAAAACTCCAGTGCATCTCTTAGGATAGAGAATCCAGTTTATGTCATGCTATAATCATAGCAGTTCTAAACTAATTTAACACCCTGAAGAAGTTAATTAACATCATTAAAAAGTGCATCCAGTCAAGTATAACAGGCGACCCAAATAAATAATTGAATGAACTTTCCTACTCCAGTGGTGATAAAGTTCCAAGGAGGCCCTCTTTCATCAGACCTAGTCAACAATTGTTTGGAACACCTGACACTGGCCACATCAGATGATTCTCATGGAGGTGTAAACCTACGTGGCAGCCTAATAAACAACTTAAGTTTCATGGCTGACATTGATTTATACATCTTCTAAAGAGACGGTGCATGAAATGATCAGAGAAGTCAATAATGCAAGCAAAATGTATGGGCTTGCGATAAGAGAGCAGAAAACAAAATCAATGCCTTCCAGCTATTAGCAGCATGCAGCAGAGTTCATAATAGATAGCATTAAACTTGAACAGGTTGCATCATTCCAAAACCTTGGGGAAACTGTCACTCCAACAGTAATTGCAAGAACAGCATTCACATACATGAGTTTATTTGACTATCGTGTGGACACTGAAGGCATTTTACCAACTAAGAGCTGCTGAGGTGAGCTTCTTGGGGTGTGTTTTTATTGCAAAAATTTTAAAGGTCACTAAGCATACTAATAAGGATCATTAGGTGCATAAAACTCAGATAATGAAGGAAATCGATACATGGCTATAAACCACCACACACAAAACAGACACACAAAGGGCAAAGCAGCCAGCTGCTCATGGATGGTTTTCTTTTTCCTTTAAAGGAAAGAATGAAATTGAATGGAATTAAATATTACCATCTTGTAATCAACATAGTCATTTTTAAGTCCTACAGGTCAGATCTCTTTCTGCCTCTGAACCACGAAAAGACTTGCAATAAAGTATTCAGCCTCCAGAGCACTCGAACACACCGGCCTGGAGCGAGCATCGACCTGTTTGATTCACACCTTTGCCACTTATTAGCTTTTTCATTTAACCAGACTGGGCCTCTGTCTATTCATCTGTAAAGTGAAATTAATTACAAGTTCCTTACAGTGTTGTCGAACAGGTTGGAGGCTTGGGTGCATAGTAGTCCCTGAAGAAAGCATCCTTATACTCAATATATGTTTAAATCTGTTTGTCCTTGGGCCAAATAAGTGTAGCGAGATAACATAGGCATTCCTACTGCCTATCCTTAATCTCTATTTATTATAATTTATTATAAAAAATGACGCTCAAATCTATAGCCATTACGCAAGTGAGCAACTTCTTCTCCAGCAGTCAGTCTCTCTCTCTCTCTCTCTCTCTCTCTCTCTCTCTCTCTCTCTCTCTCTCTCTCTCTCTGTAGTGTACCTGTGCATGTATGTGTGGAGGAGGCTATGGGCAATGTCAAAGGTTTTCCTCAATCACTTCTCTATCTTATTTTTTGAGACAGGATTTCCCACCGAACTTAGAGCTTGATGTTTGGCTAAACTGGCTAGTCAGTAAAGCTCCTGGAATCCACCAGTCTCTGCACGCCTCCAGTACCAGAATTAGAGATGTGTGCCACCACACCAGGCTTGGTACTAGGAATGCAAACTCATCATCATGTTTGTATGGTGAACACTTTGTCCACTGAGGCATCTCCCCGGTCTCTCCAGTCATTTAAATCCATTTGGAGAATGATGCACTAACAGTGATATGGAAATGCACAGATGAGTTCTCCACTCTGCCCTGCTTCTACATTATCTAGGCAAAGACCTATTCATATGATCCCAGCTCCGATTTCCCAGTCAATCTCAAAGTGATTTCAGTGATGACCTGACATCCTTCCATATCAGGCACCCACAGCATGGCATCTCCAAGCACATGTCCTCATCCATTAGAATCACTGCAACTTTAAATATGATTCTGCCATTATGAATCTCTTTTTTGAATTTCTATTTTTTTTTTTTTTTAGGCAACGCATACCAGGGGAGTACCACATGGCACCTCTCTAATTAATTAATTGGTCATTTTCAATCCTATAACTATACAAATGACCACCTTTCTTCATTTGTACGTGTACTGAACGACTGTTAAACTATGTAAACACTTTGTTAAACTGCCATATATGAAAATCCATAATGTTAGGAGTGCAAATGGCTGTGTGTCAGGGCATGGAGGATGAAATATTAGTTGTGAAAGAAATGTATCCATGGCCCTGGCTCTGTGCCCTCGTCCAATAACAGAAACAGAAACACAGCTTTTCCATTAGCCAGGAAGGGGATGCAACAGCAATCAGAGGCTTAAAAGCACAGCTGCCACTGGGTCCAGAGTCCTCAGCACAGGAAACTTCCAGTTGAACCAAATATCCTACCATTGAGCTTTTCAAAGAACCACTAGTAGCTTTTCCTTTGACCTTCTGCTTAGAGCAGCGTAGTGCAAGAAGCCATGGGAGAACCAGTCACTGAGAATAAAGGACTGCCTGCCACCCCACGGGCAAAGAGCTGTGTAGGGATGCTGGCTTTCTGTTCCTATTTTCTGAGCACCCATGTGTTATAATGAAAAGCCTGCACCAGAACATTCTGTGTTTGGGAAAGCTAATAGTCAAGTTGGAAAAATGACAGGTCAGTTCAATGCCCCCATATAATATTCTTAAAAAATAGAGGAAAGAATTGCTGGTTTGATTATTTGCATTGAATCTTTAAATTGGTGGTTTAAAATAAGGTAGGACATGAGGGTTAGTAAGCCCAGATCTCTCTCTCTCTCTCTCTCTCTCTCTCTCTCTCTCTCTCTCTCTCTCTCTCTCTCCTCTCTCTCTCCCCTAAGTAAAATCATGTGTAAAAGAAAAGGCAGAGCAGTCAGTGTCCTCAGTATCAGTGGCAGAGAGCTGACCTATCTCTGCTAATTAGGCTTCCTCTGCCTTGCCCCTTCAGTCCTCTAAGGACTTCTATTGTTTTTGCCCCTTAAGAATTTAAAATCCTATTGGGAAAACAACAATAATAAATATCCCATAGCAGAACACCATGGGAGAAGAGATGGTTGAACCCTTTGACAGGGAACAATACAAAGTCAATGCTGTAGCGTTGGGGAGGGGAGGAACCAAATAGCCAGGCCCCCACCTGACTACCCAGCCTTCCTGGTCAGATACTGGCAGGAAATTCTGCTCACACAAAAGGCCTTTGTGTCATTCCCTAATGTAGGTTCTCTGCTCCCTGCCCCTAACAGGAGAGCTGTTCTTCCACCTAGAACCACCCCTGGGTACTGCTGTCCACAGGTACTAAGGACTCAGGATGTCCCAGCCCCATACTTACCTCAGCCATCTCTCCAGGGCTATTCAAATCTAAAGAATTGGCAGAGCTGATGCTAAGAAAAAAGAGCAAATCAGGAACTTCTCTATAGAGCTTCTGGTAGGATAGATTTCTTTTTCCTCTCCTGTGCAAGGCCTTTCAGCCAACAATGAATCCTTCTACAATTTCAGTTAAAGCTGTGGCCAAACACATTGGTAAGGTCTTAGCTACAAAGACAGTCATTATTACATCATTATTTTCTCATGTGAAAATTTTAAAAGGTTCTAAATGCCCAATGGTTATGAATGTAATTAATGGAATATGATACAGCCAATCAGATATGGTATCATAAATGACCTTATTATGAACATAGAAATACGAAGGGGGAGAAAATCAGGATATTATACAATGGGAATGATACATCCTATAATTTCAGATATTATATATATATAATCATATATGAGTTCAGTATCTAATATTTACATAGATATGTATTTATATCAAATATATACATTTTATATATTTATTGCATAATTTTCTGTTATTTTTATGCATTAAAACTAGCATTCAGTGAGATAAATTCATGCTTTTATTTTATTGCTTTTTATATTTTTCTAATTTGTTTTCATGCAGAAAATAATTCAAAGATGTTTATAACCATGATTCCAGCAGAACTAACATTTTCTTTTTTATTGTGAATATTTTACATCTATGGCTAAGTTTTGTAGTACTGTGTAGATGGTACAGTGTACCGTCTGGTACAGACGCTATCCAAGCTGCACTGCTGTGCGTGAGATAAAGCACTCTGACCAGAAGAGGGAGGAGAGAGTTCATTCCATATTGCACTTCCTTCCAGGTCGCAGCCCAGCAATGAGGGAAGTCAGGGCGGGATCTCTAGCAGGAACTTGAAGGCTGGACTGCTCGCTATTCCACAGAGCATTGCGTCTGACCAGGGAAGTCACTCACAGCCAGAGAAGCACAGCATGGAGGACCCTGCTGGACGGCTTGGCGCAGATGCATGCTTAGCTAGCTTTCCTTCCTTTTTTTCTTAAATATATTTTTTATTATTTGAAAATTTCATGCCTGAATATTGATTTTGCATTATTTCTACCCCTCCCAGCCCTGCTCCACCTTCTTCCACATCCCCCTAATTTCCCTCACAATTCCTTGTTCTCGTCTTTGATTATTAGCAATATTATCTAAATGCATATATATACCTATATGTATATTTATACACATGTAAAAATATACATATATAATGAACTCAGTCGATTCAGTGATGCTCATGTGAACATGTGGTTAGGGCTGCCCTTGTGAAGAGACTGTAAAACAGTGGTTTTAAAAATATGCTTGGTGTATTAAGCTGAATTTTGAGCATATCTGTCTAGAGAGCCTTGTGTCTCATGAGAAAATTTATGCAAGAATGCTTGCTGGGGAGACATCTCCGGAGTGTGGGTTCTCTCCTCCTGTTCTCATAAAACACGCTGACCTCCAAAGCAGACAGAGCGCAGACCTAGAGCTGCTGAGCCCATCTTATTTTGCTGAACTGTTATAGTCTGGCGATATCATTATTATTCAGTGTTTGTAAACATTTGACTATGGTTCTCACAAGTACGAGAAGCCATTTTATTGTTGTGCAGTTCTATAGACATGTGACTATTGTTCTCGCACCAGGAGAATAAAAGCAGGGCTGCCAGTGCTCTAGGCACCTGTATGTGATGGAGCCACAGGGATCCCCTGGTTATTTACTCAGTTCTATGATAATCCATTCAGGTCCTGTGGCTGCCCCCTGGCAGCCACACAGCTGGGATTAGGTAACCTCTCAGGGAGCCGATTCCTGGAGAGAACTGATTCCCCCTCCCCCAGCATCCATGGACGGCTTTCCTCTTAGGTGGAACCCATGAAATTTCCCCCATCCACATTAGCATGTCAACTAGTTTTGTCATTTTTGTCATTACACATATCCTGTTAGGCTAACATACTGTGGAGATTCCATGGGTGTAGAATAAGTCTTCTCTTTTTGAGACAGGGTCTTACTGTATAGTCCCAGAAGGCCAGGAACTTGCAATGTAGATCAGGCTGGTCTCAAACTCACGGAGACCTGCCAGAATCTACCTCTCAAGTGCTGGGATAAAAGTACATGCCACCACATCTAGTTTAGCTTGCTTTCTGATGTAGCCCAGGACCTCCTACCTGGGCAGGGAGAGCAGTCAGCCATGGGGGTGGGTCTTCCTGTTCCAATTAACAATCAAGACAATCCCCCACAGACGTGTGTGCCTCCAAGCCAGTCTGGTCTGGGAAATCCCTCAATTGTAGTTGACTCCAGGCTGAGTCAAGTTGATGGCTTAAGCTAACTAGGACAGCACGATAGTATATAGCCCAGTGCAGCACATGAAGATGTGTTATCACCAAGCTTGTGTAACTCACTCCTCAGGCAATAGGGATATGCAAGATGAACAAAAGTAGGTCAGAACACTGAAATGATGCTAGACATGTTTACTCTCTGCTAATGAGAGGTTTATTTGTGACCCTCTTAAACTCAGTTTTTAACTGCCCAGACTCTCTCTAAAAAACACCCTTTCCCCCAGCCTCTGCACCAGTAATAGTAATATACAAAGCAGCACAAAGAACCATGATTTCTCCCTATTCAGCGAGCTGTTACCATCTGCCACGGTACGCCAGCTGTGCCACACCACTCACCTCCTGATTTACTTAAATCTTTCTGCTTCTATCAGCCACGGGGAATGGGGACACTTACAGGTAACAACTGACAATTTGAACCAAAACTATAGAGAAAAGCTGTGGAAAGCAAGTGGCTGAGATTATAGCTGTTGACTTCTAATATTATTTGATAGATGAGGCTGTTACAATTATCTACTGCTCACAGGTTCCATTACGCCAACAAGAAGCACACAAAATAAGGGCAATTTCCCAAACAATGTATCGGACCACTTAACTTTGTCAAGAGCCATTTCTGCGAGTGAAGTCCTCCTGGTTAAAGACATGAAGATAATGTGCTGGCAACTTCCCCAAGCACTTGGCTCATACCACATTAACTACCTTTTGTTATCTCTGCCATGCTCTAGTTAAGGCCATATTGGATATTATTTTTAACTAAATGTTTGTTTTAAAATGCACTTATGGAAGCCACCATTCTCCCCAAAAATAGAGATATAAAAGGAAAATAAAAAGAAAAATAAAGAGAAAAATGAGAAATCTTCTGAGCGAATAAAAGAGTGGATATGTTTCTATTGTCATCACTCCTGGGTCTTCCTTTTAGCTAGCCATTCCAAGATTATTAGAATGGTTTTCTTTCTTAAAAAATAATTATACTGTGGTTTAACCTTATGCTGTTGTTTAAAGATCAAAACCAGCCTCGAGAGAAAAAGAAGCAATCCATTTTAGAAAGACTAAATAACAATTAATAAATGGTCTAAACAGCGAACTAAATTGCTTTGTACATATTGACTATTAATTCATTTAGCCTTTTGTTTTTGGTTTTGTTTTTGGTCTTTTTGAAACAGGGTCTCCCTTTAGTCCCAGCTGGCCTGGAGCTTGCTCTGTTGACCAAGCTGGCCTTGAACTCACAGAGATCTGCCTACCTCTGCCTCTTGTGTGCTGGAATTAAAGGCTTGCGCCACCATGCCCAGCTCATTTATTTTAGCCTTTTGATTTTGGATTAAATCATTGGGCAGGAGGAAGGAATTTGAGAAGTGTTAATTCACTTGTCTCTGAAGCCTACTTCTTTATCCACCATGAGGAATGGAAAGAAAGAGGAAAACGGGAAATTTTTAAGTTAGAAAATTGCAGGATCACTACTAGTAGGTCCATCCCTCATGATCTTAAAGTAAATAAATCGTTATCAATCACACTCTATATATGGCCTCCAACATGTTCATTCCAAGGCTCTAAACATTAGCCTTGACAGAGTCCACATGTATAAACTTTAACATCATTTAACATCCTCTTGCCTTTTCTGCTCTCTTTAGTCTGGTTGCTTTGATGAATTTGCAAGCCAAGGCACAGGCAGATCAAAAGGCTCCCAGGATTCTGACCTCCCTTCCTTCCCCTTCCTTGAATTTTTATCCCCACTTTCCTCTGGATAAGCAGCGAACCGGCCTAACTACTGGGAGGGCCATATTTCCCCTTGACCAGAGGTTGGGAATTCTTGCAAGCATTTATCCAAGAAATCTCCACATCCCTTAAAATTTAGGTCACTGTGCGCATCATACATGAATCTAGTGGAGAAACTTGCTTCTCTTCAATAATACTCAAGAGATATGGTTAAGTCTGTACAGTTTAATTATAACATTCAGGGTTTTTTTTTTATTAGTCTTTCTCGGCTCTTGAAATCTTTTAAGTCTCTTTTAAAAAGGGCCTCTACACAAAAGGTAACTTCATCCTGGAGAGAAAGAAACTCAGACTTGGCCACACCACTTCCACTCGGCCATTGATTAGATGTCGTCTTTTTTTTTTTTTTTTTAACAAATTCAAAAAGAAAGGGGACACGATTTAAAACTAAAATAGAACCAGGCACATTGTACAAAGGATTATTTCAAGTAATTCTCCTTGAAACTATAACAAAGGAATGTTTCCTGGGGATTAAATGGACTGTCAGGTAATCAGAAAAGTTCTTTAAGGCTTGTCCTCAGGAAGAAAAAGAGCACTTTGGGTGGATTTTGTTCCTGGCATTTTGTGACACTTTACAGCTTATTCCCTGGTGTCACACTGATTTATTTTATTATTCATGAGCTCTGTGAAGGAAGGAATGATCTTAGAGGTCCACAGCTGGACCACACTAATAGATCCTTTCCTATCTTCCATCTACTGTTACTTTAATATGGATAAGATTGTTTTATTAATGAGAGCAAATGGGTTTCCTGAACACCAGCCTTGCCTGTGGTCACTCGGGAACCTTATATACTTGATGAATTGATTCTCAACATTCGAGCACCCATACTATTTTTGACACTGTACTTTAAAAAAATTTAATTCAGACATAAATGAACAAAAGCTGTACCTGCAGGAAGTTACATTCTAATGAAACAACACTGACCTCCATAACTAATTGATGATGCCACCGTCAACTATCAATTATTCATGTGAAGATTATCCATGACACTTTGAGAGCACCCATCATGATTTCTGAAATCCCAGGCTTCTTGGCCTCCACTACACTGGGGTGGGGGGGCTGGGGGGGTGCAATCTGAAACATGCACCCTGCTACAGCTTTAGTGGCAGAATGAGGCAAGCCCACTACTCCAGCTGGCTTCAGTAAACCATACAGAGAACTTGGGTTAAGGTCCCCCACTAGGCTACACAGACAGATGGGTTAAGTGGGAACAGGGAAGTTGGGGGCCTAAAGACTGCAGTAGCTATTTCTGAGGTCAGAAAGAGACAGGAAAGATTGCAGTGGGAAATCAGTCAAAATTGAGACAGCATTGAGGACAAGAGAGGGTGGCGAGGTGTGCCAAGCGCGGACACACAACTCGGGTCATAAGTAGTCTGGAACCATCCATAAAATGGGAAGCACTGGAAAAACACTTTTAGAAAAAGATAATGGATTCTGTCTGAGAGGTCTGAATAGGTTATAACCCTGATAGCAGCACCTGAGTCCCACATTTGACTGCTCCTAAGCTAACAGTCAGCTAAAGCCAACACAGCATTCCCTCACAGGCCTCTGAATAGGTCTCCCCTAACCTTTGCAGCTACTTTAAGCTAAATAAATAAGGATATACTAACACAGACTGAAAAAAAATTCTCAAACCAAGACCGTCATTTGTATCGCCTGATCTCACTGTTGTCTAATGCAGAGAAGTTGTTCTTCTGCTTTGCTGAGGACTACGAGACACTATGAAGATGTTTTGTGAGACGACTCCTCGGGTCTAAAGAAAAAAAGCTTCACAATTAGCCATAAAATGTTGTCAAAATATCTAGCAAATGTCTCTAGGAAGGTAATAAATTCAGTCTCCGATCTGTTCCTTCATTCACAAGGACATATATTGATGGGCCACGCCAAGTCCTGCTGTGGTAAACTGGAGGTTGCACACTGTGCTGGATAGCTTTAGTGTCAACTTGACACACCAGGGTTGAGGGAGCCTCAATTGGGGAATTGGCTCCATTGGATTGGCCTGTGGCCACATCTGTGGAGTATTGCAGTGTGGAAGGGCCCAGCCCACAATCAGTGGTGCCACCCTGGGCAGGTGGTTGTGTATGGTATAAGAAGGCAGGCTGGGCGTGAGGCAGGGGAGCAAGCCAGTGAACAGCATTCCTCCATGGCCTGTGCTTCAGCTCCTGCCTCCAGGGTCCTGCCCTGAGTTCCTGCCTTGGGCTCCCTGAGTGATGAACTGTGACCCAGGAGATGTAAGCTGAATAAACCCTTTCCTCCCCAAGTTGGTGTCAGTCAGAGTGTTTTGTCACAGCAATGGAAGACAAACTAGAACACACACTATGATGAACACACACTATGTTGACAAGAAAGTGTAACAGGTGGGATGATGCAGCACGTGGTGGCTCTGGTGGGCTGGGCATAGAAGGAACATGGAGTGGATGCTATCAGACTGAAAACGGGAAGATGAGAACCATATAGGCCAACAGGGAAAGAGAACATTCCAGAAGGAAGGACAATAGAGAAACCAAGACTCAAGAACATGGTGCCTTCAAGAAACGGAATTGACCAGTGTGGTCTGAGCAGCATGGGTAGAGGGAAGGAAAAATTATCTAAGGGGTAAATGGAGGAAAGAGGAAGAGCCTTGAAGAATCAACCTCAAGCTCGAGAGTCAGAGACCTCCTCCAGAGACCTCCTTGCAGAACTTGACTTCTCCGAATCTTTATGAAATGTTCTCATTCGTTGAGAAGACTAAATGAGTTAAACAGTCTTTAACACCTAGCCCACCAGAAATGCCCAATAAATGTTAGATTTTATCCTCTTTTAATGGAAGCGAGGAAAGACAATGTGGGCTGTGGAGGGAAAAGGAAACGAGCCTTTTCTAGTCTGAACATTCAGGGTCCCTTTCCTGCAGACCCAGGGTCCTGGCATTGACCTTCAAACCCCCCCACACACACTGTCAAAACCTCCAAGGAGTCCGAGGTGAACCTGCTGAGACAATCTGGGTCATGTGATAGTGGAAAATGTTTGCCTATGGCCCAAGAGACCTTCGCATTAATTTTCTGTATAACCCTGGCATTTGTGAACTGAGGTCTTGCAAGTTAAAAATAAAAGAGCAGCTACCTCTGCAAGGCAAATGCCTCTTTAAATCAACAATTATTTTGAGGTTCCTAAAGAAAAGAACTTTAAAAATGCAGTTCTTCCTCCTGGTCATCACCTACCCCAGGCCTCCTGGGGCTTTGGGAAAGAAAGCGACCACAGAGATTCAGAAATAGCCCTGAGTGTTGACTTAGCTCTGCAGCAGATTTAGTCACCTACTGCTAGAATCTGCTGGGAGGATGTCTTCCATGGTCACCTCCACATCATTCCTCCATCTTTTCTGATTCCTCAGAAGCCCCAGGAAGGTTTGGCCCTGCCCCAGGCTTCCCACCCTCCTCCCCTGACTCCTGCTCACAGATGGAGGCTACAATTTTCCCTATGACTGATTCCTGAAATCTCACATCCTCTCGGGATGCCCGCATGTTCTCTGGGTACTCCTACTGACGAAAGGGAACCCAGCTAACTTGCCCCATCAGTGAGTCAATCAACATGCTAAGCTACCTTCTTTGAACATTGACTAAATGTGACTAAATGCAGGAAGTAGGACTAAATAACCAAGATTTAATCTCTCTTGTATCCTTAAGAATGTTGTGAAATTGAGCTGGAGAGAGATGGCTCAGCAGTTAAGAGCACTGTTCTTGCAGAGGACCCAGTTCAGTTCCCAGCACCCAAATGGCAGCTAATAACTGGGCATAACTCCAGCTCCAGGGTATCCGACTCCATCTTCTGATCTCTGCCAGCATTATGAGATAGGGGTGCACTTACATACAGGCAGGCAATATGTTCAAACACATAAAATAAAAATAATAAATAAAATATTTTTTAAATATTGTGAAATTGTCTTCATCCATTTTCTGTTGTTGTAACTGAATGCCTCAGGTGCTGTCCTCTACAAAGAACAGAAGATTATTCAGCTCATGGGTATGGAGTCTGGGAAAACCAAGAAGCAGATTTCTGGTATCTGATGATGGTTTCTTGCTGATGAGAATACTGTAGAGTCCACAGACATTGCAGGGCATCTCGCAGTAATAGGTGCATGGAGCAGCAACACGAGATATCACATGGTTAGGGGGACTGAGTACCTTGCTCAGGTCTCTCCTCCTCTTCTAAAAGGCCACAGTCCCAAGAGATTAGGGGCTATACTCAGAGCCCCATTTAACCTTGTCTGTGTCCTGAAGACACCACCTCCAGCCAGCATAGCCAGTTCACTGCCCACACCTCACAGGGGGACTCAATTTCAACATGAGTTTTGGTGGATTGTCCAAGGCACAGCAGGGTGATTCAGAGTCAGTTGTTCTACATAAAAATTCCATCAAATACGATTTATGATGGGGGCTGAAGAGATAGCTTAGTGGTTAAGAACAATTTGCTGCTCTTCCAGAGAACCTGGATTCAATTCCCAGTACCCAAGTTGGGTGGCTTACAAGTGCTGACAACCCCACATTCAGCAGACCCAGCGCCCTCTTCCGGCCTCCATGGGCACTGCACTCACATGCACACATGCAATTAAAGATAAAATTAAAGTAAAACCTTAAACAAAAAATCTGTAATGGGTTGAATAGTGTTCTCCCTGCCAAAAATGCATATATGAAAGTCAGAGAGAGAGAGAGAGAGAGAGAGAGAGAGAGAGAGAGAGAGAGAGAGAGAGATTCTCCTGGGATCTGTGAATGGGACGTTATTCAGGTAAAGGGGCTTTGTAGATACTTCAGTAAGGGGTCACATCATCTGGGAAGGTCGTAAATCAAGTTAACAGGTTCTTTACCAGAGTAAAGTAGGAAGAGTTCAAAGACAAGGAGGCGATGTGAGCCTAGAGGCATTGGTGAGAGGAATGCCCCCCAAGAAAGGAAAACCTCCAGCCTCCAGATACTAGAGGAAGCAAAGCATGGATCCTCCCTAGACCCTCCAGGGACATGTGGCCTTGTCAGCACACTAGTGCAGACCTGCAGCCTCCAGAACTGTGAGCAGAGTGAATACATTTCTGTTGTTCAAAGCCACCTAGTTCATGGTCATTTGTTATAGCAGCTACAGGGAGATAACCCATTCTTTCAGAGGAAGCATATAAATATTTTATTTATTATTTTTATGTGCATGTGTGTATTATTATCTGCATGTGTGTAAGTGCATCCATGCCATGCAGGACAGAAGAAGCCATCAGATCCATGGAACTGGAGTTACAGACAGTTGTTATCTGCCATGTGGATGCTGGGACTCAAACCTGGGTCTTCTGCAAGAAAAGTCAGCGTTCTTAACTGCTGAGCTGACTCTCCAGACCCTGCATCTAGAGTTTTTTACATATAAGCACAGCACATGATGGCCCCTTCTGTTAAGGGGCATCTCAGCTCAGTCCTCGAAATCAGAGGCCCCTCACCAAAGCCTGAGCAGTCATGTTCTTCTAAAGGAACAACAATGCCAAAGACTTAAGTAAGATGCCATCATGAGACGCACTGGCTCTCAGGGTCAGCCATTGGACTGAGAAATCAGTCATTCGGATATGGGGATTAGCTCACTAAATTCTAACATTTTCTTTTAATATCACTAAAATATATCTCTCTAAAGTGTACCTTAAGTGTTTCTTAATTAGAGATCATACGGAATATAGTTAAACTTCTCTTACTGAAAGAAAAACAATAAATTTAAAATAAAAACTCATTATAGTGATGTGGAGAAACAAGGTTATGGATAACATCTCTTCCAGTTGGCATCTCTCATTGCTGCAGGCTTCTAGACATTAATACTGATACCTTTGATGTCATGGACCACAATCTCTCCCTCTCTCTCCCTCCCTCTTTGTCTCTCACCCTTGACTATCAGGGGAAGAGCTCCCAGAAGAGCAGTCAGAAGGGAGCAGAGCATGAAGCGAACCTCCTGGCTGACCAGAGTCTTAACCATCAAGTATCTTAGGCAAGGCCAGATGCACAAGGAGCCTCACTCAGTAGTGTGCACCGGTCACCTCATCTGCTAGGCTGCTTTGGAATGGCTAAAAACAAGCACAAAGTAGAAGGAGGTGCCAACTAAGCAGAGCAGGGGTGCTCTACGCATCAGCCTGCGGCCCACAAGCAGCAACTGAGACAACAGCACTATCTCCTCTGATATATCCTTTATTCATTTTTTATTGGAGAAAGCATGTACAGCATAGGACGAAAAGAGAGCAGAAATGCTGTGTCTTGACCCACGGGTCACCTCCCTGACCCCACCAAGGAGCTTTTTGCTTCCTCCTCCAAAATGTCTGGTGTCGTGTCCAATTGAAAATTACTTCCACCAAGAGGCATTCTTTGACTCTGCAGTTACTAGGATCAAAGTGGACCTCCGAAGTTCATGTGTTAGAACTCTAATCCCCAATGCAACAGGGTTGGGGGGTAGACTCTATAAGTGCTAACTAGATTATGAGGGATGCATTATTAATGTCATTATCAAAGAAGTTGTTAATTATGAGAGTGTATTTGCTATACAAATTGAACTTGACACACACGCCCTTGCTTTTAGTTACATAGGTACGCATTGTGCCCTTTTACTTTCTGCCAGGCTAAAACGCAGCAAAAAAGCCCTCACCAGATGCCAACTCCTCCATCTTGGGCTTTGTGGCCTCCAGAACTGGGAAAGATAAGTTCTCTTCGTTGGAAGAGATCTGGATGTTCTGTTACAGGAGCAAAAACCAGACTAATCATCTAACTAGATTTTTTGCCAATTATTTAAAATCACCTCATTTTCTTTTTTTAATATATATTTTGTACAAGATTATCAAATCTAGACCCATGTCCCCCACCCTATCCCCCCACCCCACCAGAGCTCATGTATTCTGCAAAACATGCTTTTCATCGCTTTCTCAGTCTTTCTCGATATTCTCCCTGTGAAAGTTGACTGTTTTGAGCAGTTTACTGTTTCAGTCAGTTCTTTGATGCAGTCCTTTCTGTTGTTGTTGTTGTTGTTGTTGTTGTTGTTGTTTCCAATATGCATCACTCCCAACTGCTTGGACAAAAGTTCAAGGGGCCGTGCACAAGAAATAGTTACAACTAGGTAATTGGCACTAGCATCCACAGACGAGGGATACCATTCGCCGTTTGTTTTTCTGGGACTGTGTTACTTCAATCACCCCATTTTCATAATATCACTCTTCATGCTTTTTTCAATGTATATTTATTGGATTTTGTGCATTTCATATAATATATCTTAATTATATCCCAACCTCCTCTCCTCTCCACAACCTCCTATAGCCCCCCCACCATATTTCATACAGTCTGTCATATAGGTCAGGGCCTTTTGAGTCAAGTTTGTATACCCAAATGTCCCTTGGTGTGAGTTTATCCACCAAAGTCCAGTCAACCTATCTAGAGTCACTCCCCCAAAGAAGATCTGCTCTTCCTCACCCAGCAGTTACTTCCCCATGTCTATGCCCATTTCCCCAGCTCTATGCTGGGTTTTGTCTGATTAAGTCTGCATGGGTCTTGTGCATGCTGTTTCCATTGTTGTAAGTTCCTATGAGCAAGATCCCAGCAGCCTGGAAGACTGTCACTTTATGATCCTGCACCAACACTAGCTTTTATAATCTTGCCACTCTTCATGTTTTTAATTAATCTACTTTATTATAGGAAATATTTTACTTCACCCTCTAGACTACGAGTTTTATACAGACAAGGCCTTGCCTTTCCTATGACCAATCCACTCTTAGCATGAGGCCTAACTCATAAAAATCATGATAGTAATAAAATTCGGATACCAATTCCTCCCTACCAGTCAGGTTTGAGATACCTTACACATGTTAACATCCTCACAACCCAACAACAAAGTGCGGTTTCTGGTCCCATCTTACAGGTGAGAAAACTAAGGCACGTAGAATAGTATGTCCAAGGTTTTTCTGCTAAGGAGTGTTGGGGAAGGGTGTGCAGCCAAGCAGTTTAGCTTCTAGCTCCAAACTCCCTGAGGAGACACTCTGCTGCCTCTTGCACTGTACACTCAGCAGGTTCCATGCAATGCATGCTGCCACATTAAGGAAGTGCTGTCATTGCATCCTCTTTCCATATGTGCATGTGGAGATAGACACAGCCTGCTTTTTTCCAAAGTTAAGATCATGAGATGTACGACTTTGACTTCCACTCTTTTTTCTAACACTATACAAGCATAAAGGTTTTAATGACGGCATATGATTCCACTAGCTGAATTTGCATAATCATTCTTTTTTTTAGCATTGAGATTTTTTTTCAATTTATTGCTATTTTATATCGTGTTGTGACATTCTTAAACACAAACATTGTGCAAAGCCTTTTGATAAACTCCAGGAGGAATTCAAAATACATGAATTTCAAGGAATTTGATGCGTATTGACAAATCACCTCCCCAAAACGATGTTAGGGGAACTCATTTTCCTGCTGCCGTGCCAAATGAGACTGCTCATTTAAAGCAGTGCTAGGGGCATGAGCTGAGTGTGGGCCCCAACCACCTACAGACAGAAGGTGTCTGGGGCACTTGGGGGGGGATCTTCAGTTTAGGACCCAACTTTTGGTTAAAATTAACTTATATTCCATGATTAAGTAGGCAAAGGAAGTGATCCTGGTATGGCTCGAAGCTTCCTGTGTTAAAGCCTAGATCCTATGCTGTTTGAGCTCTTCTGGGAGGTCCTAGAAACTTTAGAAAGTGGACCAAATTGAGAAAACTAAGTCCTTATGAGCACCCTGTCCCTGACCCTCTCCTTCCCCTCCACCTGCCCCTCTCTCTCTCCTTCCTGTTCACTATGAAATGAACAGCCTGACACACAGTCTTACCATCATAATGGTCTTCCCAACACACAAGGCCAAGCAACCATGAACTGAAGCCTCTGAAACCAACAGCCAAAGTAAATATTTCCTCCTTTAAATTATTCCTATGAGATACTTGGTCACTACAACAAGAAAAGTAACGGTAACAATTTTTTTTTTTTTTTACCAAATAACTGTATTAAGGTAACAAAAATTTTGAATAGATATTAAAGACAGGCCATATCCGAGTACTCAAGAGTATTTACACTATTCTTTTCAGGTTTGATAGTTTTGTTTATTTGTCTTTAGAAAAAGAGTCTCCCTATAGCCCCAATCAGCCTGAAACTCACTCTGTAGACCAGGCTGGCCTCAAACTCACAGAGATCTGCCTGCCTCCTGAATGCTGGGATTAAAGACGTGCATCACCACACCTGGCAGTACTTACATTATTTAAAGTAACTACAACCATTCAGGAAGATTATTAATTTAGATTTAAACAAAAATTTAGATTTTAAAATTATAATTCAAAGTCTGATCCATTATTCTTTCCTTTTCTGTGTAAAAATATTAAAAAGTATGCACACATTTATCACTTGCTTCTGGTCCAATACTATTTCTAAAATTATGCAGTATAAAAATAGAGACTTGAACAGCAAACAAACTCTACACATAGGCTAGCCCACAACAACAGCACTAACAACTCTACACGTAGGCTAGCCCACAGCAACAGCAACAGCACTAATGACTCTACACATAGGCTGGCCCACAACAATAGTGCTAACAACTCTACATGTAGGCTAGCCTACAGCAACAGTGCTAACAACTCTACATGTAGGCTAGCCCACAGCAACAGCGCTAACAACTTACATGTAGGCTAGCCCACAGCAACAGCGCTAACAACTCTACATGTAAGCTAGCCCATGACAACAGCGCTAACAAGAAGGTGTGACTATAATGTGCAGAGAGCCTGCTTGTTTCTCTCTTATATTTCCATATTTCTTCAAACAGCATGTGGACTAGTCCCTGACTATAGTTAAGAAACTACATGTTTTTGTAGCTTTACATTGCCCCGGGACTGCAGTGCAATCTTGGGGCTGACATGACAGATAGCTCATCTCAGCTCCAGATTATGATACCACAGGTAGGTTCTAAGAAAGACATCTAAATCTAATATATCCCACAGACTGGAACACTATAAACTGACAAACAAACCAAATTATAATATATTCAATTACCAAGAAAGGAAAAAAGAATTAACCCAGAAAAGTTAAAAACTGGATGACTTAAAGTAAACCCAAAACAACAAAAATGGAAACTCATAAAAAATGGGCTAACTGCTATAAATCATTTTGTGTGGTCAGATAAGTTCATTGTATACATGAAACTTTACTGCTCATAATTCTCAAGGACTGAGCTTAAACATCAAACAGTTTGTGTGAAGAAATAGGTTACGTATAATATACATGATCCTATCTGAGCACACTACAAAAAGTTTTTAACCAGTGAAGTCTTGGCATTTACATAGTGTCTGCGCATTTAGAAGAAGAAACATTTAGTTTGGAACACATACAACAGGAAGGAAAGCCGTCAGTCCCTACTGAATGACATAGTGGAGCCTCATTCCATGCTGTCCCCAAATGCCAGCAGCCAGCAATGAGCTCTACAAATGACGCCCAGAATAGAAAGTACATTTTCTTTCATGGTATGAAAAAGCATCACATTTAAAAGTTGTTACATTGGTGTTACATGGTAGCAAGTCTGGATCCCTTTTTTCAAAAGTCCACATATAAAGTACTTCTAAGAATAAATTTGAGGGGCTGGAGAGATGGCTCGACAGACAGTTAAGAGCACTTAACTGCTCTTGCAGAGGAACAGGCTTCAAGTCCCAGAACCCACATGGTGGGTAACAACCATCCATAACCCCAGTTCCAGGGGATCTGATGCCTTCTTCTGACCATGCATTGCATGACACAGGTGCACTTATACGCATGCAGGCAATACACTCACGCATAAAAAAATTAATTTCTAAAAAAGAATAAAATTGAAAATCTTAGGCACTGAGACCTAGAGATACCCTCTAAAATGCTAAGGGACACCCATGGCTGACATAAATACCAATCCATAGCCGAGTCCTCCAAGCAAAGCCCTCTAAAAAAGGTGAAGAGAAAGGAGGGGAGGGAAAGCTAAGCTCTCTCAGCTACTAAATTCTGGCCTCCATTTCCAATCCTATATTTCTTAAAGGGTTGAACATCAAGGCCCTGGGGAAGAATTTATTGGAGAAGGGAGAGACTCATATAAATAGGTATCCTGTAACTCTGAATTTCAGTAGATGTTGCTAAAAGTCCTTTCCTGGGGAGATGTAAACAAAGTCCACCTCCCCTTCCCAAGGTCCTAAGTATATGTAAGATTGCACCAAAGTTCACTTAGGGAAACCAACAAAATTTGGGGGGTTATGTTCAGAGCATTGATGAGAAGTTATTTACAGGAGTGTGGGCGTTCCCTCCCTAAGACCACACCAGAAAGTCTTCACCTAGCATGATGACAGTGTCTCTACAGTCACAAACACGGAGCTCCGCCCCCTTCCCCTAAGTCTTCCTCAACCTGCATATTCAAGCCCTTCGCTGGGGCCATGTGAAGTTACTGCAGAATTTCCCACAACAGCTTAAGAGAAGCTGAAGCTAAGGTAAATGTTCCATGACCTTCCTCAACCCTCAACCCTAGGGACCCTAATAAAAAGTGATTCAAGGGAAGCTTGAGCCAGTGAGATGACTCAGCAGATTAAGGAGCAGAGCACACCATACAAACCCGATGAGCTGAATCCGATGCCTGAAATCCACAGAGAAAGAAGAGAACTTGTTCTAACCTCCACGTGCATGCATACATGGACATACATACACACACATGCACACAGTAAGTAAACAAATGAAGGAAGGGAGAAAGGGAGGAAGCCATTGCCACTTGAACCTAAGGGAGCATATAGACTCTAGAAATAGTGATACAATAGTTGCTTTATGATACTTGGAAGCTATGCAGGTAAGTTATCAGTAACAACTAGAGCTGGTATGCTCTGCATGATGGTAACCACAGCCAGGATGGGATCCTGAGAACTCACAGGCCTTCTGAGCTGAAATGGTGAGCTCTGGATTCACTGAGAGATTCCATCTCAAGACATTAACGTAGAATAGTAAAAAACACCTGACTTCCTACTCTGGCCTCTGCAAGCATGTGCACAGGTGTGTGCTCCCCACACTTATGTTCATGCACCAAAAATATACACCACACATAAACAACATAACCCACATCAAAATATAAAAACAAACAAAAACTAGAATTTACTTTAAGGCAAGCTGTACTTGACAACACATAATATTGTGGATTGTCAGGCTTGTATAAAAAGTGTGTGAAGCCGGGCATGGTGGCACACACCTTCAATCCCAGTGCTCAGGAGTCAGAGGCAGATCTTTGTGAGTTCAAGGCCAGCTTGGTCTTTGTAGTGAGGTTCAGGCCACCTGGAGCTACAGTGAGACCCTCTCTCACAAAAAAAAAAAAAAAAAAAAAAAAAAAAACCTGTCATGAAGACAGAAGTGTGCCTTTCTACTGCATAGTGTAAAGGCTTCCTTATTTTCGTAACCAGAATATCTTCTTCAGAAGAAATCTTACTGAACAATCCATAATAAACCACTAAGCCACTAACAACAACAACAACGACAACAACAACAACAAAAATGTTAGGCTATGCAAGAATGTAGATCCCACAGCTCACACATTTGAGTCCCAAAAGTTCAAAACTACCCACGTTCTTGCAATACAGCACAATTTAAAAACAGATAATCTGGTCCAGTACTGTCATTTTATATATGAATAAAATGAAATGTAGAAATGGAGGGAGGGATAAAGGAAGGAAGAGAGAGGAGGAAAAGAAGGAGGAAGGAAGGAAGGCAGGGGGCGAGGAGGAATAACGAATGGACAGTGACTTGCCCAGGGTCACACAGGTAGAATTAAAATTAAAAGTCAAGGCCACTGAATTCCAGTTTGTCCTAAAACATGATCCTGTTTACAAAGATTATTTATTTGTGTCTTATATCTTGTATCAGCTCCTATTTTCTCTTATTAATATATAACTATGACTAATCCACGTATGTGCAATATTTTAAATAGTTTAATGTAGTTTCTTTTAAAAAGCAATTATTTAGAAACGCATGACAAATTCTGAGTCACAAACCTTGCTGAGACACATTACCTCAATTTTTCATGAGAAGAGCCATTGACTCCAGACCACAGGAGGCAAAACTGAACATCATGCTCCAACCTATGACAATGTCAGAATTTCTCAAATCTAGTTCCGAGGAAAAGTCATCATTTAACTAAGAAAATAAATCAAAATATTTTCCCTTAAAAACCATAGAAGACTCTTTCACATGTGGAGGGCAGAGTAACTGACAACCAAGAAATTGGCGCTCATCTGCTGTGGCTTCAATGTGTCACACTCAAAATTCATGGTAAGGCCTTAAGTGATTAGGACATTCCTCCCTCCAAAATAAGATTAAGACTCTTGTAAAAAGAAAGTCTTCGTGCAACATTAGATGCTCCTGACCTTCACCTTCAATGTGTGAGCACAGCACACCTCCCCCTGGAAGAGGCAGCTTTCACCAGACAACCACGTCTCCCAACACTTTGGCTTTGGACTTCCCAGCAGCCCAAACTGAGAAATACATTTCTATTCTTTAGAAATTACTCATCTATGGTAGTCTATTGTAACAATGCAAATTGACTAAGATGGCATCTGCATTATCATTTAAGAGGAATCACAATGTAAAAAAAAAATTAACACATAAGAAAAATAGGGGTGTCCACCTTGTTTTAGAACCAAGGCTGTATCATGGAGGCCAGTACAGAACACACACTTACTTGGACCTCATTTAGGTGACCATGGGAGGGAAAGACCCCAGCATGGAGAACAAGGGCAAGATTGATGGTTGTTTGGGCTTGCCTAGGAGGAACCTTCAAACAGTTCCGTAAGGAAAACATGATATCTTTTAGCAAGAAGAAGAAGAAGAAGAAGAAGAAGAAGAAGAAGAAGAAGAAGAAGAAGAAGAAGAAGAAGAAGAGGAGGCGGTGGCTCCAATTCAGGTGATATGTATATGTACATATGCATATATTTATGTATGTGTGTACATATATAAATTATAATTTTAAGAAATTATAACTATAAAGACTATGGAGAAATATGCAAAAAATAAAAGAAAAAAGAAAAATAGGATTCAGGGCTGGAGAGATGGCTCAGCGGTTAAGAGCACTGACTGCTCTTGCAGAAGACCCAGGTTCAATTCCCAGCACCCACATGGAGGCTAAGAACCATTTTAAGCCAGGTGTGGTGGCACACACCTTTAATCCTAGCACTTGGGATGCAGAGGCAGGCAGATCTCTGTGAGTTCAACACCAGCCTGGTCTACAGAGTGAGTTCCAGGCAGCTGGGGCTATAGGGAGACCCTGTCTCAAAAAAAAAAAAAAAAAAAGGAAAAGAAAAGAAAAGCAGGATTCAATAGGAAAATAAGTAAATGTTGAAAATGTAGAATTTAAGGCTAAAGAGATGACTCAGCAATTAAGAACACTTGCTGTTCTTGTAGAGGGCCCAACTTCAGTTCCCAGCACCCACATCAGGCAGCTCACAACACCTATACCTCCAGCTTCAGGGAACCCAATGCCTTTTTCTGGCCTCAAAGAGCATCTGCACACATGTGGTATACCACACTCAAAGAAATGCTTACACATTAATAAAAAGTAAAATCTTCTTTAAATTTTTAAAAGAAAATGTAGAATTTGACATAAATGTAGACTTTTGTTCAAAGGTTAATAATTTAATTCAATGCTGACTCAATTAGTTCCAATATAAATAGAAACTAATAACTCTGTAGAAGTTAAGGCCAGAATTGTTATCTGAAGAAACATTCTTCATTAAACTATGGTTGAATTAAAACTTCTTAAGATTTATTATTTTCTTTTGCCAGAGAGTGTTACCAAAGGCCACTAAACCAATAAAGCAAATATAGGTCTCCTTGAGTCAAGCAAGA